>VDFB02127042.1:0-53318 GCA_007258455.2 Sequoia sempervirens | reverse complement strand
TTGTCAATTCCAATTCAAAATACCTACAATATTATAATAGGAAGTACTAGTGGAAGGGTTGTTATTTGTAAAAAATAGGGGTATCAAGATGCTCCAAATATATGTTGACTCAAAGCTAGCAATAAAACAATTAAAATCCTTATGACAATCATGAATTATTTTATGAAAGCATACAAGTACCAGATTGATGGTCTCCTATATTCATTTGGTGTTATTACTATATAGGTATTACCAATAAATATAAATTTTAAAGCTAATGGAATGTTTCTTATTGGCTCTTAGTTTGATCCTGCCATGGATATGTTGAGAAATAAGAAGGGATTCAAACTATCAATTAAACCTATTGTATTAGACAATCACTCACATCATATGGTATTTTAAAATGATAAATATATTAATGAATTCCTCCAAAATGGATGAATTTTTAAAGTAACTTCTTTGATTGAGGAGGATTATGAGATAAAATCATCTAGCTATAACAAGCTACTCAAAGGAATGGTCACTAGTGTGAGAATATTTACTCCTAAAAAATATTATAAAGATAAAAGAAAGATATTTATAAAAATAAGGATTATAAATATAGATATTGCTTCAATAATATTTGTGAATTTTTCTAAGTCCTATACATAAGTATAGAAGGATCTCCTTATCAAGCTCAATAAAAAATGTGAACAAGTTATCCTAAGATTATTAAATATTGATAGGCTATGATAAAGAAGTAATCCAACATACAATTCAAATGAACCTAATATCAAACTATTCAAACATAAATAAAATTTGATGAATCCAAAAAAATGAGCCTCTTATGAAGCAAGAGTTGTACAAGCTAGTGATCTCAAAAATTATACACCCAATTAAATATTCAATATGGGTCTTGAATGTGGTCCCACTAATAAAGAAGAATGGAAAGATAGTATTGTATGTGAATTTCAAGGATTTTAATAGGGTGTCTCTCAATGATCATTACCTAGTACCATCCATGGACCAAATCTTGTAAAAAATGGTTGGTTTTGATAAATTCTCTATTATATATGGTTTCTCTTGCTTCAATCAAATACTAGTGGAGGATTATGAGTATAAGATAGAATTTACCAAAAAATAAGGCACACTTGTCTATCAAAAAGTATTTTTGGGCCAATCAAATGCTAGAGCTACACTTTAGATAGTAATGAATATTGGTTTCAAGGGCATAATATATTAGATCATCCTAATATACTTGGATGACATAATTGTGTTCTCTAAGAACAAAGTGGGTCACTTAAATGATCATCTAAAAAAATTATTTGAAAGGTCTCAACATTTTGTGATCTCCTTTAATCTAAGAAAATGTATGTTTGGGGTTCCCTACGAAAATATATTGGATCATGTTATTTCTAAATATGGAATTATTATAGACCTAGAAAGAATTGAATCCATATAGGAACTCTAAATTCTACAACACAAGAAAGGTTTTCAATATTTCTTAGGAAATATTAATTTTTTAAGGAATTTCATATCTAAATTTGTAGAAATTATCTATCCCATCATTATCATGCTAAATAAGGACCAAAAACTCAAATAGATAGAGGAGGGACACCAAGAATTTGATCTCATAAAACATGCAATTGCAAAGGTTCTAATGCTAACCAATCCTTATTTCTCTAAATACTTTAACAATATCTATGTATATGGAGAAAAGGAAAAAATTATCACAATGGTCACTCAAAGGAATGAAGTGGATAACACCAAAAAATTATCATATTTCCTTCTTCAATCAAACCTTGAAGGATATAGAGGAGAAGTGAGTTTTATTTAAAGTAATCCTACACCCTAAAAAGGGGGCTGAAAATTTTGAACAAAGTTTGTTAAAAAATAAAGTAATATTAATGATGGCCCATTCAAGAATTAGGTAATTCATCATGTGTGGAGACATTAGGGAGAAGGGTTAAATGGATCACAAAGATCCTATAATACATCATAGATGTAAAGCCTACAAGTATTTTGACCCACCATTTCTTCATGAATCCATAAAAAGGGATTTGGAACTTGAGTCTACATTACTAAAAGGTAAATTCCAAAAGAAACCCTTCCCTCTAAAGAATCCTTTCCAAGGAAAATTCAATCAAAACAAATTTTTCCCTTCAAAGAAAGAGGAAGATGCAAGAAATGAGTTGAGGAGGAAGAATCTTTACTTTACATGCAAAGATCCATGAGGAGTAGGCCACATATGTCTCAAAAAGGAAAATTCAAGCTACATTGAGGTAGTTTCAAATGAAGAAGAATTGGGAGAAAAGGAGGTAGAACAAGAAAGTGAAGAAGAAGAATCTTGGAAAGTTGAACTAGGGGAAAACAATGCTTCAATAGGTATTCTTTGCAAAAAAATTGGTACACAAAATTATAACCATTTTAGAGTTTGTGGATTCCTTTGTGGGTAGTGAATGATTGTGCTCATTGATTCTAGAGCAACACATAATTTCATCAATGAAAGGGTTGTTGCAAGAAAAGGCCTAAAATTAAAGATTTTGAAGGCTTCAATGTGATAGTTGTAGATTATTTTTTATTCAATGCACAATAAATATTCTAAAAATGAGTCTCATGTTGGGAAACTATGAGGTAAAATATGACTTCTATGTTCTTAGAATAGGAGATAGTGATGCAATTTTGGGTGTTTAGTGGTTGCACTCTTTGGGTGAAATCACTCAAAATTTTAATACCATGGAGCTCAAGTTTCATTCAAAGGATAAGAAAGTGATTCTTTGTGAAATATTCAATGGTGCTCCCAAGGTTGTTTCAACTAAGTACATGGAGAATATTTCCCTTCATGACCAAGTTGCATGGGTTTCCCAATGTTTAATCATGCCTACTGTTACTCTTGATGGTAAGAAATCATATCATTTTGATGTTCTATCTCTTCTTGGTAAGAATAGTAAGGTTTTCAGTGGCATACCTCCTAGAAGGCCTCCAAATAGAGGATTTAAACATGTTATTGAATTAGAATAAGGATATGAGCATGTAATCACTAAACCTTATGACCATCCTAGAATGCATAAAGAAGAAATTGAGAAGGATATTGAGGAGCTCCTAGTTATAGGCCACATAAGGCCAAGTTCTAGTCTTTTTATGTCATTGGTTATTCCAGTTAAGAAAAATATGGGACTATGAGGATGTGCATTATTATAAATATATGAATAAAAAAATAATCAAAAATAGGTATATTATCCCCAGGATTGATGAGCTCATTGATAAATTTCATGGTGTAGTTTATTTTTCAAAAATAGACCTAAGAACAAGGTACCACCAAATCAAAGTTTGTGATGAAGAGTTCATAAGATAGCCTTTACGTGTCATTATGGACACTATGAATTCTTAGTCGCACCATTTGGCTTAATTAATGCTCCCACCACATTTCATTCATGTATGGACCAAGTGTTCAACAAATAGTTAAGGAAATATTTTTTGGTCTTCTTTGATGATATTCTAGTATACAACAAAATATGGGAAGATCACTTGAGGCATTTGGATGAAGTGTTGGGTATTTTGGAATCCTAGACTATTTTTTTCCAAAGAACGAAAAGGTCAAATTGGTGTGACTAAAATTATATATTTGGGGCATGTAATTATATCTAAGGTTGTGCAAATTGATTAGTAAAATATTCAAGGCATCTTGGATTGGCCTACACCAAAAACCTTCACACAATTGAGAGGATTATTCAACCTTTGTAGCTATTATTGAAGATTTTTGAAGGGATTTTCTTAGTTAGAAGCTTGGTTGACTGATTTGATAGAGAAGGGGGATTTTTCTTGGTCAAATTGAGTGTGAAAAACTTTTAATATACTTAACGTAATGAGTTCTTGTCCAATCTTACCCATTCGAAAATATTTTCCTCCTTTTTTGTTCTTAAGTGTGTTTCTTCTATGAAAGGGATTGGAGTTTTTCTAATGTAGAATAGGCATCCTATTGCATTTGAGAGTTGCAAAATTAGAGGAATTGAAAGAGTTTTCTCAATTTATGGCAAATAAATGTTGGTCATAATGCATGATTTGTCTAAATTCAAGAAATACCTTGTTGGAGATAAGTTTGTTGTTAAAATTGATCATAATGGTTTAAAATACTTTCATAGTAAAAAAATATCTCAATGAGAAGCACAAAAATTGGGTTAGTAAACTCCAAGATTATGATTTCGACATTGAGTATGTGAAAGGAAAAAAGAATATAGTGATTGATGCTTTTTTCAAAAGTCCAAATTTATGTTTTATGATGGAGATTACTATAGATTGGAAGGTCCAAATTCTATCTAAATATGCTAAAAAAATGTTTTCCCACTAACATCTTGGAGGGAAATTTGAAAAATGATAAGTATGTGGTGGTGAATGAGTTGGTTCTTGACAAGGGTATAATCTTCTTAGTGCTTGAATCTAATGTAAAAGAGAATATTTTAAGAAGTTTTCATGATGCTCCCTTTGCTGGCTACCAAGTATATTTCAACTTATAAGAAGATTCAAGAGATTTTTATGTGGAAAGGGCTTAAGGATGATGTTCTTAAGCATATCATAGAATATCATTATGTCAACAAAAAGAAATGAGTATACTTTTTTATGGGTTGTTACAACCCTTCTCCATTTCATATCAGAAATTGGAAAGCATATACCAATGGATTTCATCATTGGGTTGTCAAAAGTGCAAGGCAAAGATTGTATATATGTTGTTCTTGACATATCAACAAAAAAATTCTTATTTTCATTTCTTTAGATTTTAGAGTTCCTTAGGTTGTTAAATTATTTTTCAGATGTGTTTAGACTGTATGGATTGCTAAGAAATATTATGAGTGATAGGGATAGTAGATTCCTAAACTTATTTTGGCAAGATTTTTTATATTTATCAAGGATTGAACTCACTCCCAACATAAGTTATCACCCACAAGCTGGTGGGAAATTGATATCATCAATAAGTGGGTTGAAAGATCCTTGAGAAATATTTTTTAGAACAATAGAAGGCTAGGATTTGATGGATCCATTTGGGAGAGTATTGTTATAATACTACTTATATCATATGTTTATCAAAATTTCACATTTTATGGCAGTGTATAGTCATGAATCTCCAAGATTTATTGATCTTGTGTTTTTTGATAGCAAGGTACCAAGGGCCAAAGTCTTAGTTTCAATATTTCCTAAAATCACTTAAATACAACCTCAAACATGCTCAAAATTAGCAAAATTTGTATGCTTATCAACATAGATTTGAGCACTCCTTTGAGGTTGATCACATGATTTACTTGTTGCACTCTATAGGAAAGCCTCTCTCAAAAAGAGTGGATTTTTTGAGTGGATTTGATAAGATTAAACCATGATTCTATGTTCCATTCAAGGTCAAAAGGAGATTTGGATAAGTGGCTTATCAGTTGGATATACTAGACAGTAGCAAGGTGCACAATGTGTTTCATGTTTCATGCCTTAAGAAGGCACCTAACCATAATATGATTTATTTGATTGAGTTAACTCCATTGGATGAAGAAGGGAATTTAATTTAAATTCTTGAAAAAATCTTTGGTTTTAAAATTGAGGAATAGGAGCATCAAGGAGTACTTGGTCAAATGGAAGAATCTTCCAGCTGAGGATGCTACTTGGGAAGGAGAGAAAATTTTGGAGAATCTTGAGTTGCACTTGTTTGAAGATAAGCAATTTTGGAGAGGGAGGACTATAATTTCCCCTTCTTAGGCATAAGCTATTAGTGGCCCTTATCCTATTTTCCTAAGTTTTTTTTGTATGTTATTGGGTGTTGGTAAAGGGAAAATAAGTTAAATAATTAAATTAAGTTGTCAAAAAGGTACCTTCGATTAATATTTTAATTGATAGATTATATTTAATTATTAAAAAAGTTGTTTAAGTGTGCATATAAAGTATTGGTAGGCTCAAGGTGCTAGAAAGTGGTCATAAGGAAACCTTATATTATTTAAAGACTAACTTCTCCTTCCGCATCTTCCCTCGAGAAACATTCTATATCATAATGGTATTAATGGTTAGGGGCTATGGTAGCAAGGGTGGGTCCCAAGAGGATATAGTTGGCTTGACTCGAGAAAATGTACCAGGCTGCCATCGATGAAATAACTCGAGTTCCCCTTCGTCCTTTCTCACAATCCCTCTCCATCCCAGCATGGATAGAGAATCGATTTGTAGAAGCGGCCTATAGTTTCAGCCCTATAGTTCCTGGGGCACCCACCCCTTCTTAATTGTGGGGGATTATGTGCCAATGAATAGTAGGGGCCCACCCAATAACAACTATTTTAGCTTGGGTGGTGGGGGGATTATAGTTCTTTCTATTCCTCCCACTCGTTCATCAGGGGGAGGGAATTTTAGGGAGGTAGATTAGTTGGAAACTAGGAAATCTTATATTATTGCAAGAAAATAACACTTTTAAAAAAAAAACAATGAAAAGAAAAAAAGTATCTTTTCAAAAAAGCAACAAAAAATTTAAGAAAACACTTTTTCCAAAAAATAGCTCTAAAAAGGTTATAAAAAGAGGTTGGTTCTTCAAAAGATAGGCTATAATTGAACTTTAATTGTTTTCTTTGAGAATGAACTTTGTTCTTTTATTTATCTAAGGATGAAAACCCTTTTGGTAAATCCAATTTCAAGGACAAAAGCACTCCTAGCTAGTTGTGTTGTCTTATGTAGGAATCACCATTATGTTAATTTACATATTAAGTTTTAAATCTAGTAGATATTTGGTTGTGGTTTGTGGTTTTCAATATTTTGGGTTTGTAACGATTTATGGCGTTTTGTGTGGATTCAATGTTTAGTGTGATTTATATATTCCAAAGGGAAAAAAAGATTTATTTTGAGTTTTTAGTTTAATGTGTGATTTGTAGTCTTCATGATTATTATCATATTTTATCTTTTGTTTAGTTTTGAGTAATCTCGGGAAATAGTGAATGAATATTTTAATACAAAAGTTGGATTTTTGTGGGATTGATAAAGGTTCATGTTAAATTTTGGAAAAAAAAATCTTTGTGAAGGAGGATGTCACTTTTTGTGAGCCTTATTTTGCTAGGTATGATATAATTTTCATTGAATAGAGTATGTTATAGTAAACCTCACAATTTTTTATTAACTTTAACTCGTGTTTCATCCTTTATAAAGTTATATAAGCCATCAAGGGTCATACATCCTCAATTTATGAGACCACACTATTCAAAGAGTTGTTTCAACTTTCAAACAATGCTATGAAGTAATTATATTTTATTATTTTCAAACTTGCAAAACAACTAGCAACATTTTTTACAAGGTTTATATAATTGGGTAAATTCATTTTCAAACATTAGTATTCATTAGTTAACAAAAATGATTTATTTCTAGTAAATGGAAGAAAATTGTTTGATGAAATTTTCATAGTCAAAAAAAGGAAAATGTATATAATTTTGGTTCAAATATTAATTGCAAATGAAATTCATTCCTCATTGTAATAATCTAGAAGGTATACTATTGGACTCTTTCTTTCTTGATATTTTCATTGTGTTAGATCCTTAGAGGGTTGTATAACTAGATCTCATTTTATTTTCTATGATTCTTTTCCTTGCATGGTATGAACTAGAATCAAGTGAGTTAGCTCACCATTTTAGTATTCATGCAACTTTGTTTTCCCTCACTATTAGCTAGTTTGGCTAGAGTGATTCTATGATTATTTTAAATTGTAAGTTGGTCAGGTTGTTACCAACACTTTTTGTTTTTATTATCCTCTATCCTCATTCTTACTTTGTATGCTCTCACCTTTTCCATTCTAGGAACTAGGTTACTAGAAAGAGTGTAATTGAATTGACTACAAAAAATGTTGGTATTTAAGCTAACACCCTATAGGGGTTATTACATACCCAAAATGGGGGAAGTCTCAATGCACAACCCCAACCAAACAAAAAATGTTTAAAGTGTGGGGGATTGGGGTGTATCATGACCTATAATTGGTGACTAGACATAAAAAGGTCAAAATTATAGCTACAATAGGATGACTTAGTATAAATGGTTACATAGTCAAGATATTTAAGGAATTAGAGATGTCATGGAAAGGGTACTCAAGTAGGGAAAATTTTAACACATTAATAAGGGTAAGGGAAACAAGTGAGGAATGGATGAATGGTATATTTGGAATAGGAAGAGTAGGGGTCAAGATAAAAGAGGGATCAAGGATTAAGGGTGAGGCATTCCAAGAGCACACAAAAGGGGATGGTTGAAAGTTTGGTAGTGAAGGTAAATGGGAGGAGGTAGGGTTTCATAGATTGGGAAGAACATGAAAGTGGTACCCTAGGAAGGTGAACTTTTAAACTATAATAGAATTAGGAGCTCAAGATAAATTGTCAAATATTCGAGGATAGGGAGGAAGAGATATCATGTGCATAAGGAAATGCAAGGCAAAAACTCTCATTCCAAAATAAAACTTAAGGCTTGGATGGGGAAATTGAATTTGAAAGAGTGGAGGCACCAAGGAAATGGTACCTAGGGAAGAAAAGTCCCAAAAATAAAAAAAAAGGACCTACACACAAAAGTTTGATGTTTTGGACGAATGAGTGAAATGGTACCTAAGTAGAGGAAACCCCAAAATATTGAAAGCTAAAATCTCAACAAATAACGGAAAGTGAGCCCAAAAACATCTCACCCTTAGACTTTTCTTGGATTTTTGCAATTACTAACACATTGCTAAGCACATGGAGGATGAAAGGGACAACACCTCTACAAAATTTTGCCATGGGAGACCCATTAGAAAAAGTCTCAAATCATTTATCTCTTATGGGAATAACAAGTCCAAAAGTGTATAAAGGGACAAGGGCTCAACCACTATTGGAAAATTGAGACCTACAAATTAGAGAACCAACACCACCCATAGAAACTAACTGGAATCATTTAGAGGTGGTAGGGGTGCAACATATGGTGATGATTCCTACATTCCAATATGACACTATGATGCCCACAACTCTTGTGAAGTGGTGGAATTTATTATTAATTCAATTTTTTTTTCTTTGTTGGATCAAGGAATTCAATATCTAGTGCAATAATATTTTTAAGTTTTTTTTTTGAATAATCTGCTATTTTTCCACATGTGTAGAATAGAGATCTTGATTTTTGGTGAAAAACCTACATTCATGAGAAATAAAAAATAAATATAATAATAAAATTAAATTTATTTAAAATTATACTTTTTGGGAAGCTTATAATAAGGACTATATACTTGCAAAAAATAAATTTTAAATGAATTCATTTGATCCCCCAAAAGGTAAATCAAAAGTGGCTTTTTATCAACATTTTGATAGGTACAAAGGTGACTTTGTTATAGGTATGGTTTAAAACTAGCGGGGTTCTATCCAAGGGGGTTTGATTTAAGGTAGTTTGATCAAACACTTTTCAATTGGGATTATTTAAATGGAACCTTTTAAGGCTTAAACCATTATATTTTCTAAAAATATGTGATTTCAACATAAATCAGTTCCTCCCAGAAATTGTAAACCAGGTTTGTGGGATCACCCACCTCCTCCAAAATCATGTCTTAATTTCCTTTGATCAAGAACATAGATTCTAATTTTGTGCTATCTATATCCAATTGATATCTATCACAAATAAAAAGCACTATATACCTTCTCGAAAATCATTTTTTAGATTCCTTTGCCCAATAACATGGATTATATCTTTATAATATCTAATTCTAAATAATATCTATCAAATCTCAAGGATATAGCTAATAGACTCAAACCATATATCTATTAATAAAAAGTGGTACAAAGAGAGCAGGATCAAAACTGAATAGGGTTTGACACCAGCGGAGATGGGTGGTGGGGGGAGGCGTACCCTCCCCTTGAGGTTGTAAAGGGACCCCTAGCCTTTGTTTTTTTTCATTATCTCTGTTCTCCAGTTGTGCCGTGTCCTCTGTATTCATTTTTTTTTGTAATCTGCATTCAGTTTCGGCTTGTATTCCCCTCTCTGGTTCATTTTAATTTCTGTTATGGAGGGGGGTTCAAAACCCCCCGACCCCCCTGATAATCTGTGTGGTAAGGATAACAACCACAAAATGCATAAATCGTTCTGTGAGGTTGTGGCCGAGCAAGTCTTTGCTGCTCCAGAGGGCGCTGGGTTCTCAGTTGAGGAAGTGCGCGGCCAGGATGGCAGGGAAGGTAAGGAGAACTCCGAACCGCCTTTGGATTTTCATCTATATCCTAATGATAGTATGAAAGAAACAATTAGTAATGGCAGAAACAAACTCAAAGACACTGCTATTTTTCTTGCGGCAGTAGATGTTAACAAGCTGCCTGCAAGGAAATTCATAGACACTTGGTTCACTAATGTCTGGCTAAATAAATTTAGTGTACAAATTACATTTTGTAGACTTGTGCAGAAGGGTTTGTTTGTAATTTTCTTAAAAGATCATGTTATGCAAAGTAAGGTTTTAGCCAAACCCTATTGGACCATCGGAGGATGCACATTTCGTGCCCTTGCTTGGTCGCCGGCCGCCATTGCGGAAGAGGTGCTTGCCCTTTCCACCCCTAGATGGGTGACAGTTAAAAACCTTCCCCCTGAATTCTGGCATATTCTTCCCCAAATCCTTGAGCCAGTCGGTAAGGTGATAAGGATAGATGTAAATAAAGCGGTTATCCCTAACTTGGATGCCCGTGCGCTGGTTTCCCTTAATCCTGGGACAGAGATCCCCAACTGTCTCAAAATAGTTGAAGATTCTGGCACTACCTCCTGCCCTCTCGAGGTTTTAGGAGGATTAAATGCTTGCTTTCTCTATAGAAAGGAAGGGCACATTCGGAGGAACTGCCCGCTGGTTCATAATAAAAAACCTAGGTCTATGGGGGGACATTGTAATGAGAAACCTTCTTCAGGTGCTCCTGAAGCCCATATTAAGAGGAAAACTGATAGTTTCCAGCATTCTGTGCAAAATGTAGAAGTTGTTAATCCTGATTTGGAGAATGTCATTGAGCGGCAGTCCTCTGCCGTTGAGATGCCCGATAAGGGCAAGTTGGTCACTGGATTGGATTTTGCCAGTTCTCCCCCTCCTAACGAAGTCCAAGAGGTCATTCTCTCTAACTCCTTCAGTGCCCTTGAAAGGGAGGGAATTGTTAGTGTGGACTCTGGTCAGTTAGGAGAACCTTGTGATCTTGGGAGCTCCAAATGCCCTCCTTGCCAGCCCTCTAGGCAGGATGTGTTTGGGGAAGCCCAGGTTCTCAAAAAATTGAATGCGCAGCAGTTGGTTTTAAAAGAAATTAGGCAAAGGATTGAAAAGAACCTTCTCCGTCCAGAATCTAACCCCAAGTTGTGCCCTATGCCCAAAATTAAACAGGGGACTAACCCCTTTGCTCTCAGCTTGGAGAGACAGAATCCTCACAATGATGGGCCTGCAGATGTGGGCGGAGGTACTGGTGACCCTGCACAGGGCATGAATCTAATGGACAGTTGCACCTCTGCAGAAATAAGGGAGGCCTGTGTTGGATCAATTGCTGCCTCCGACCAGACCTGCATGCCTGTAATTGAGGGGAATTCTGTGACTGAGGTTACCCAATCCATGGCCGATTCGGGCTCTCTTATCCTCCAGTCTTCTGAGACTCCTCCAGGTCGTGGGGAGTCAGAGATGGAGCAGGGAGAAGATCCTTGCAGCTCCTCTGTGTGTGAGCTTCCTGTTAAAGAAGGAGATAAAAGCCCCGATCAGAAGGAAGAAGTGGAGAATTTAAGTACTGAGAGTGTCACTCAAGGGGAGCCTTTACAAACCCCCAAACAAAAACCTGGTCCTGGGAGGCCAAGGAAGAACAAGGAATCTTTAAAATTGGACAAGCTCCCACTTGTTGCTAAAAGGAAAAGAAAAAAAATAAGCTTGATCATCCAGTCGCCCACAGCTAAGCGGGCGGAAACTGAAGAAAAACTGCCTAAATGTTTCGAACAGTTTAGGAGTGACCAAGGGGAATCTGCTGTGTTAGTTAATGATGAACATTAACTGTGTATCCTGGAACGTCAGGGGGCTTGAGTCGTCTGACCGGAAATATATAATCAGAAGGTTCCTAAACCTGGTTAATAAGAAAGATTTTGTTCTTTTACAAGAAACTAAGGCGGTTGGCTTCACTTTGGAAACCAACCTCAAGTTTGTTTGGCATGGGGCAGCATTCTTCACTACCTTGCATGAAAGGGGTAGGGGAGGGGCAGCTATCCTGATGGCAAACCATTGGGCCCCCCTGGTAGTGGAAAGTGGTGTTTCTCCCTGCAATAGGGTGGTCTGGGCTACTATCAAAAAAGATAATTTGGTCTTCGGAATATGCTCTGTGTATGCTCCCAATGATCACAGAGATAGGTCAAAGTTGTGGCAATGGCTTGCTACCCTTCCGGAAGTGCCCTGGATTATTGGAGGGGACTTCAATATGGTGGAGCAGGCTGAAGATAAATGGGGTGGTGTTAATATGTCTTGGAAGGGGAACGAAAAACATTTCTGGCATAAAATGAAGCATAGACTCAACCTCGTAGATCCGATGGAAAAGGGTAAGAACGATTGCAAAGGTGTATGGTACTCCTGGTGCAACGCCCAGAATGGAGGTAACAGAATTTATTGCAGGCTTGACAGAATTTATGCTAATAAGGATTTTTTTAATTTTATCCCTAATGAAGAGGGGGTGAAGGTGTGTGTTTATCCTTATACCCTTTCGGACCATCATCCTGTCAAGGCTGAATTGGTAATCTGTCAGAGCAGGCGGAAAGAGGAAAGAAAGGTTGCGCCGTTCATCTTGAACACCAATCTTTTAAAAGATGAAGACTGCAGGGACGCTATTTCATCCCTCAGGGAGATCAATAAGTGTCTCTTAAAAGAGAAGAGTGCCATAGAAAGATGGAACACTAATGTTAGTAGTTGGCGTAAGCTCTTCCAAACAATTGGAAAAAAGCGGGCCCTGGATGCCAGAAAGGTGGAAAATGAGTTGCAAGAAGCCCTCCTTGATGCTGAAACAAGGTTACAGGAAACCCCAAACGATTTGATGTTGGGGGAAAGGATGGCAAAGGCTAAGGACGGTCTAAGGAAATTCCAAACTCACAAGGTAAATGGGTTGAAAGTAAGGGCTAAGCTTAATTGGCTTGTTTGTGGTGATAGGGGCTCCAAATTTTTCTTCAATTACCTTAAAGAGAAGTATAGAAAGGAGCAAGTTGATCAGATCTGGGATGGGGAAAGGTTGCTCACTAATCAAGGGCAGATTCTAAATCAGTTTCAATGCTTTTTTAAAGATCTCTTTACCTCAGAGGGGGGCTCTGTGGATTGCATTAAGGAAAGGGACACAATTCACAAGCTCATTCCTAAGAAGATCACTGAAGATGACTCAGCCAAGCTCTAGGCTGCTATAAGCAAAGAGGAAATCAGCAGAGCCATCGATTCGATGTGCAATGATAAATCCCCAGGTCATGACGGCATACCTGTTGAATTTTACAAATGCTTTTCTGACTGGGTTTGTGAAGATCTGCTCCAAGTTTATGATGAGGCGCTAGAAACAGGGACCTTGGGTAGTTTGATCAACAAAGGGATTATCAAACTATTGCCCAAAGGGGGGGATAAAACGCTGATAAAAAACTGGAGGCCGATAACTCTCCTTAATGTGTCATACAAAGTGTTGGCCAAGGTTCTCGCTCTTAGGTTGACCAACATTCTTCCCAAGTTTATCAACAGTACTCAAACGGGCTTCATTAAAGGTAGGTACATTCTTGAAAATCTTCTCACAAGCTGGGAAGCTATGCAATGGGCTAAAGAGTCTCAACAGAATGTCACGATGCTTCTCCTAGATTTTGAGAAGGCTTACGATAGAGTTGAGTGGGAGTTTTTAAGAGGTATTTTGCAGGCTTTTGGTTTTCCAAGCATGTTCTGTGAGATGGTGGACGTCTTACTCAAGGACGCCAATGCGCATGTTGATGTAAATGGAGCACTTTCTGAGGAAATCAAATTGGAAAGATCAATTCGGCAGGGTTGCCCCCTGGCACCTGCTCTTTTTGTTATTGCTTCAGATGCCCTGTTCTATTTACTGAGGGAGTCCTCTGTTTCTCCTAGGATCAGGGGCATTAGATTGCCTGATGAGAAGGATTTGATTAATGTTCAATTTGCTGATGATACTGCTCTTTTCACAGAATTAGACAAGGTGAACATGGATTCTCTAATGAAGAAATTGGAGATTTTCTGCAAAGCCTCTGGGGCTAAAGTTAACAACAACAAGTCTATTGCTCTTGGATGGCAGAAAGAACCGCCGGATTGGTTCAAGAACTTCAATTTTCAATGGGGAGGGCCTGACCTCCAAGTGAGATACCTCGGTATCCCCTTTGCTGTCAACCCCAACCTCAAGGAGATGTGGAATTGGATCAAAGGAAAAATTGAGAAAAAGCTAGATAGCTGGAACAAGCAATATCTTTCCCTTGCTGGAAGAGTCCAAGTTTGCCAGAAGATTCTCTTGTCCTATAGTATTTATTTCGCCTCTGTGTGGTTCTTCTGTAGTTACCAAGTTAACGAGATTCAGAAAAAGATAAGGAGTTTCCTTTGGTCGGATGGGAAAGGGAAAAGGAAAAAGCATGTTGTTTGCTGGGATTGGTGTTGCCGTGGTAAAATGCAAGGTGGCCTTGGTCTTAAAGATCTGAGACTGCAAGGCATATCTCTGGCGGCAAAGTGGATTGTGAAAGCTCTGGACGGTAATGAGCCCTGGAAAGTGCTGGTTAGAAATAACATCATCTTGGCTGTTCCTAAACAAGCTAAAGCGTGGAAGCAGCTTCCCTTGAGTGACATTCTTATGAGTAAATTCTCTATGTATCCTAAAGGGTCGGTGGTCTTTAGGAGCCTTTGGAAGGCTTGGGAATTAATCAAGCACAATGCCCAGTTCAAGTCTAGTGACATAATCCTGAAGGACAATATTAAATGTCAATGTTTTAGCTCTATTTGGTGGAATGTGTCTCATAACCATAAACCCCTCGCTTTACTGCAGGGTTGTTCGGCTAAGAATTGGTGTCAAAAAGGCATTCAAACCTTTGGAGACATTTTGGTCAAGGGGAAGATTAAGAGCTGGGCTGGGTTAGCAAGGGAATTTGACCTCCCAGATTCGAACTACAGAACTTATTCTACTTTAACTGAAGCCTGTAAGGGCGCTGTCTTCCCCCAGGATGGTGGGAGGGCCCTTGATCTGATCAGGGATATAGTTTGGAAGGACGGGAATCCTATCTCCAAGCTGAAAGCAAAGGATATCTACAAAGAGCTGACCTATGTCAACACTATTTTTGAGCATTTGAATAGTTGTTGGAATGTAAACTTAGATAAAAAAGATTGGCAAACATTACTGACGGATGTTTGGTGCAGTGGTCTTGAACCAAAGAAAGCCTGTTTCAGATGGTTAGTGCTGCTTCAAAGAATTCCTTTTAAAAGCATTTGTGAAGATATTGATATCTGCAATATTTGTAAGACTCCGGAATCGGTAAAGCACATCCTTTTTGATTGTCATTATGCTAAAGAAATGTGGAAAATTTTCTGTTGTAATATTAAAATTTGGGATACTAATGATAAGTTGGTTTGGAAAGATGTGTTAATCTATGATATGAAAATGAGTAAAAATTGTAAAGTTTTTTGGATTTTACTGACTACGGAGATTATGTGGCATAACTGGAAAGCTAGGAATGATGAAAAATTCAAAGGCAATAGGAGATCCCTTACTGAGTCTGCTAAAAGACTCACATTTCTGAATGTTGCTTTGCAGGTTTCGCTTCACATGGAGGTTTTGCTACCCAAATTCGTCAATCCTGTCTGTGATGGACCGAGAAGGATCAACAAGGCTGAAGACAGATGTGAATATGAGATCTTCTTGAAAGCTATCAATGAGTTTCAGAGGGATTTTAACGTGGCAGCAGAGGTGCGCGCTAGACTCAGGGGAAGACACCTCGGCAGACAAGCTTAAATGGATGCTTTCATAGCCAGTTCTGGAATTTGTTGAAACGGTTATAACATTATTCATGCTTTTCAAGCTCTGTTCTTCCCTCCTGTTGACTCAGCAGCTTTTGTTATGACTGTATATCTTTAAATTCTGTACAGGTCTGTATATTATTAAATTCTGTACAGGTTTATCAGTGTAATCCATGTTTAGCTTGCAGCAGGTATGTTTCTTGGCTTTATGTTGTAAGGGTGTGCATACAGCGATTGCTATGTAGCACCAACCTGCTGTAAAGCGAACAGCCCCTGTGTAATATTGTGTTTATACTATCTTTAATATAAATAATATCTATCATAAATAAAAAGCACTTTATACCTCCTCCAAAAGTTTGTCTTCAATGATAACAACATAGATTCTACCTTACATTGTCTAATTCCAACTAATATCTAATTCCAACTAATATCCATCATATAATAATATTGAGCATTAAATTCACGGGATATTATTTATTCTATAATACTAATCATCAACTACCAAATTCTCTAAACCTTATTATCTAAAGGTCATCCTCACTATTGTCAAAATAGATGTGTATTCAAAATAACTAAGTGCATTTGTAACTTTGTTCTCCTTACCTCCAATATACTTGATTTCAAAGTCATAATCTCTCACACTAAGCCATTATCACTAGCACCCTTTTAAATTAGATTTACATGGAGTTAGAATGGCATTCAATATGACCAAGAGCTCTTAAAAAATGTATTCAATTCTTGTTATAATTAATAATATAGATACTCGAATAAAATAAACATAGTTGAAGGAACACTGTTAAGATATAAAAATAAACCAATGAAATGGTACATTTAAGAACAATAATGCCAATAATTAATATGTTTGTGATTACTAATTACGAAGTATGGAGAATAAAAATATGTAATGATTTTGGCTAGCAAATATTGTGTTTTTTTTAAATGCATAAAGGTACTAAAAAGAGGCAGTGTGAATTATCTTTTATGTGTTTCTTTCAGATATTTACATTTTTTATTCAACTATTTTGTAAGTTTTTTCAAGCACGTTTCTTAAATATTTGACCTTAATTTTATAATTTTAATTATAGCAATTTTCAATATCAAAATGAATAAAAATATTTTTTTATTTGAATTTCATGGTAAAACAATAATTTCATAATAATTATCAATTAGATTTAGGAGTTAAGATGGTAATTAAATATAAGGTGAATTTTTTTGTAAATAATAAAGAAGGAATGATGATTTAGTTTTATGTGTAATTTGTATATTTTTGTAGATCATGTTATTTTATCAAATTTACTTTTTTATGATTAGATCTAGTATTGTGATATTTTGGTGATTCGCTCTCCAATCTAATTTAATTCTACTTCATAGAAATGATATTTATAATTGTAGAGTTAACTTCTAATTAACAAATTTAATACTTACCTACAAATACAATATATGTGCTCTTGTTCTCTTGAAACCTATTCACCACAAGTATTTGAACTTAGTGGTATCTATAGAAATTATTAGGTTTCATTATGCCAATGGTATCCCCTTAGTCAAATTTTTGGATCTAATTAACTACTTCGAACAAAGATTGAAGACACATTGAGCAATTGTGCAACATGGCCACTTTATCCTAGTTATGTAGAAGATTATCTAAGTTGATATTTGTCATTATGTATTTAGATAATTCTCTTTAAGTTATAATGTGATAGTCAAAATGAGAGGTGAATGGGTTTGATCTCTAGAATTGAATTAAGGTTTATATTTTTATACAACACCCTAGTGTGCAAATCTTGCATATTTTGTTTTCAAATAAAGTTATAACTAGTAGAAAGGGAGTTTTCTTGGGCCTAAATTTATATTTGAATTTGAAAAATAGGCAATCAAAACCATGTTATGGTTCTAAACTAGAAGCAATTATATGCCTATAGATCGTACCCAACAGAAAAATAAAAAATAATGTGAAAGCCAAGTGTTCACTTTAAAGATGTGTGAAGGCATGTTTAGATGAAAATATGGTTAATTACCAATTTTTACACAAAAAAATGATACTTTTACCCTATTAATTACATATAAGATGAAAAATTGTAAGTGAATCCAAAATGAATAGGAAAAAGAGCAAGGTGTTCACTTTTCACCTTTGCATTTGGTTCCTACTTTTCCTTACATGTGAGCTACAATGAAAGATGTGTCAATGTAAAAAAAAAAGTAATTAAAACGAAAAAAAAATAATAAATATTTATTATAAAGATATAGATATGGATAACAATTTTGTATGTCCTTAAAATGATAACTCTATATTGAAAACTACAAGCACAAAATTTGTATGTCCTTAAAATGATCACTCTATATTGAAAACTCAATATAGAGAAGGGTGCCAGTCCTCCCTTGTAGCAAGGTCTGATGCTAACCCTGTATAAGTATGTTTTGGATCTTAATCCTCACGGTAACCCTTTGGCCACTAGAAATGATAATCCCAACCGCTTTGATGGGGATAATGAGGAATTGTATGTTGATGAAGTTCCTACTATGGCACCTAATCCCTGCCCGCCTCCCATAGTAACGCAGATCAAAACCACTGAGTCTTATTAGATAGAGAGGCAATGCAGCACAAAGAAATAGACATAAATGCTTCAAAATTTCAAACAAACTTTTTTATTGATGAAAAGACTATTACATTCTACTGTAATTTCAAAATGTTAAATCACACTCTAAAATCTCTACACCTCGTTGCTTTATGTCCCAAAGAACCAATACTACTTCTCCCAAACATAGCTTCCTCCACAGTGAGGAGTCACACAAAAATTTATTTTCCCTAGTAACAAAACCCAAAAAACCCCTGTTCCCTCCTACGCTCTCTACTCATGCACTAACGCTGCTTCCTTTTTGACATTATGTGCTGCCTTTAATTTCTGTCTTCTTTTACTGTGTTGTGCATTGCCTTATTTATCCTCCATTAGCCGCCACCATTCATTGCTGCCTTGCCTTTACAAATCTGGAACAGTCCAAAATAAGGAAAAGTAACCTCCTCCTGCAAAAGAAAACACCAAACAAGAAACTGAAAACCAAAAATAGACCAAATTCAAATTTTGGATGATGCGGATAACACGTCTGCCCAGATGCTCTGACATCAAACACGGTCATGGGTACGGAAAATGTTTCATGGGCATAAAGCTCATGAACATTTTTGCAATGATGGAACTGTAATCCTGAACTTCTCCAATTCTGAAGCACTAACCCAAGAAGCCTCATTAGCTGCACAATTCTTCCAATGCACTAGATACTCCCAATACTCCTTTCTGAATCAATAATTTGCTCAATGCCTTCAAATTTTGTTCTCCGGCAATTGATGTGCCCATTTTGATGCATCCGACAAATTTGGAAGTAAATCTTGTTGTCCACTTGATTCATCTTCATGGTACTTATATAAATCTGCTACATTTAATATTGGAGAAATATCTACTCCAATTGGTAGTTCAATCTTGTAAGCATTTGATGAAAACTTCCATACAACCTTACACGGGCCAATCTTCTTGCTTTTTAGCTTGTTGTAGGTCCCTTGTGGGAACCTTTCTTTTCGCAAATGTGCCATTACTAGCTCTCCAACTTCAAATTCCTACACTCTTCTGTGTTTGTCAGCATTCTCCTTATATTTCATGGCACTCTTTTCTAAAGCCTCTTTCACTTCTTTGTGCAAATCATGAATATACTCAGCAAAGTCTTCTGCAACAACACTTTTTCTACTCAAATCAACACTATCCCTTAACTCATCAAATACCCATTAGCTGTATCCATACACAACTTGGAATGGACTCTTTCCCACACTTCAATTGATAGAGTTATTGTAGGCAAATTCTGCTTGTGCCAAAATCAAATCCCACTGAGTGGTTTATCTCTAGCCAAACATCTCAGTAAATTACCCAAGCTTCGGTTCACAACTTCAGTTTGACCATTAATTTGAGGATGGTAAGCTAAACTAAATCCCAACTGTGTTCCCATCTTCTTCCACAAACTACGCCAAAAATTGCCAACAAATTTTGTATCCCAATCTGAAATAATACTTTTCAGCAAGCCATGCAACCGAACTATCTCCTTGAAGAACAATGAAGCTATATGGGAAGCTTCACTACACTTTTGACATGGTATAAAGTGAGCCATTTTTGAAAATCTATCCACTACAACAAAAATAAAATCTTTACCTCTTTGTGTTCGTGGCAGCCCCAAAACAAAATCCATGCTGATGCATTCCCATGGTCTCTCCGATATCGGTAATGGCTGGTATAACCCAATATTCTGCTTTACTCCCTTGGCATATTGGCATATTCGACAACCTTGCACCATTCTTTTTACGTCTGTATTCATTTAGGGCCAATAGTAACTTTCATTCAGTTGTGCTAGTGTCTTGTCCACTCCAAAATGTCCACTTAATCCTCCACTATGTTTCTCCTTCAATAAGTTCCCCCTCATCAAACCTTGCGGTATGCATAATCTTTTTCCCTTGAAAAATAAATTCTCTTGTATGAAATACTCTAACCATGGAGTTCTATCCATCTCCATTAGATTCTTACATGCTGCCCATGCTTCCTTAAAATCTTCATCTTCTTCATACATCTTCCCCATGTGATCAAACCCAACAACACTAACTTTTAACCCATTCAATAACAAACACCTTCTACTTAATGCATCTGCAACTCTATTTGATTTGCCACTTCTATGTTTCAAAACAAAGAGAAATTTTGAAGAAACTCAACCCATTTTATATGTCATTGGCTCAACTTACGTTGACTATTGATGAATTGCAATGCACGGTGATCGGTGTACAACACAAACTCTTTTGGTAACAAGTAATGCCTCCACTTCTTGAGTGCTTGTACAATTGCATAGAACTCTTGATCATACATAGAGTATTTTCTCTTGGCCTCATTGAGCTTCTCACTAAAATAAGCTATGGGTCTCCCTTCTTGACTTAGAACTCCCCCTATTGCTGTCCCACTTGCATCACAATCAACCTGGAACACTTTTTCAAAATTAGGAAGTGCCAACACAGGCTGCTCTGTCATCTTCTCCTTCAAGATGTTAAAACTCTTTTCAGTTGCCGCTGTCCAAACAAATTCTCTTCTATCTCCCCTCATTGTCTCGGTGATTGGTGCACATATTCCACTGAAATTTCTAATAAACTTCCTATAGAAGCTTTCCAAACCGTGAAAACTCCTTGCTTCAAACTTACTCCTTGGGGAAGGCCAATCAACTATTGCCTTCACTTTTTCTGGGTCCATTTTCAAACCATTGCTAGAAATAACAAAGCCTAAATACACCAACTCTTCTTTCATAAAACTACACTTCTTCAAGTTCACCATCAATTTTTCTTCTTTCAGCCTTTGTAGGACAGCTCTAACATGTTGCAAATGTTCTTCTTTAGTCTTACTAAATATCAAGATATCATCAAGATATACAATCACAAACTTACCAAGATATGGCTTCAAAACTTCATTCATCAATCTCATGAAGGTGCTCGGAGCATTGGTCAATCCAAACGGCATCACCAACCATTCGTACAGTCCATCTTTGGTCTTGAATGCGGTCTTCCATTCATCTCCTTCTCTTATCCTTATTTGATGATATCCACTCTTCAAATCGATCTTAGTGAAGTATCTAGCTCCAGCCAAGCAATCCATAAGATCATCCATTCGTGGCAATGGAAACTGGTACTTGATGGTTATCTTATTTATTGCTCTTGAATCAGTACACATTCACCAATCTCCATCTTTCTTTGGTGCCAACACCGCTGGAACCGCACATGGACTCAAACTTTCTCTAATCAGCCCCTTATCAAGAAGCTCTTGCACTTGTTTGTTTATCTCTTCATTCTCCTTTGGTGACATTCTATAAGGTGCCTTGTTTGGAAAACTCGCACCAGGAATCAAATCCTTACAATGACTGATGCTTCTCATTGGTGGTAACCCATCAGGCAACTCCATCAAGATTTCAGCATATTCCCCTAATATTTCTTGGATTTCCTTTGGTATTTCATCTTCCTCTTCTGTTGTCCCAACTGTAATTGATTTAGGGATGATAGCAAAACATGCTTTCTCCTTCTTGACGTCCCTCAAAAATTGCTTTCCGGAGACCAAACACACTTTTGATTTATCTTCACACTCCTCTTCATTTTGCTTCATTGGGTTTAAGAGATACTCCTTTCCATCTTTCTTGATGGTATATGTGTTCAACTGGCCATTATGAATAGCTTGTTTATCAAATTGCCATGGTTTGCCCAAAAGAATATGGCACGCATCCATTGGCATTATGCCACACATGACTTCATCCTTATAATTCCCAATTTGAAAACTCACCAAACACTATTTATTTACCAGCAATTGATGCTCCTTCTGCAACCACGAGACCCTATATGGGCTGGGATGTTTAGTTCTCTTCAATTTTAGCTTGCTCACCATTTCTTCAGACACAATATTATCAGTACTACCGTTGTCCACAATGACTATGCAGCATTTACCACTCACCTTGCATCTTGTTCGAAACAAATTTTGCCTTTGGATTGCTTCTAGCTTCTCCCTTTCGGGATTCAACAAAACTCTCCACAACATTAGTGATTCTCCATTCTCAGGGTCTTCTCCATGCGTTGGTGGATCCTCAATTTCATTTTTAGCTTTTGCTATATGCACTCTTGCCTCCCTTTCTTTTCCTCCATCATATTGGATTTGTGGACACTTAAACACTCGATGTCCTATTTCCCCACATTGGTAACAAGTTCTGTTGAAGCTCCTTCCTCTACCTCTTCCAAATGATCCCCTTCCATGGGAATAACCTTCTTTTCCTCTAGGGAAATCTCCTCTTCCCCTTCCTTCTTGCATACTTGCACTTGAAGTGTTTGTTTCCTCCTGCTTGCTTGTGGAACCTCTACCACTGCTTGAGAGTCCTCTTCCATGTGAAAATCTGCCTCTACCCCGAGAGTTACTTTGTTGCTTCCTATTGAGCTTCTCCTCTGCCTTCAAAGCAAACTGATATGCTTCTTCCACACTATGCACATTAACCATGCTTATCTCATCTTGGATGGACATGCACAATCCATTCAAATATCAAGAAACTTGCTCAACATCCTCTTCAACATGACCAGCTCGTATGCTTAATCTGTAAAATTCCTCAGTGTATTCCTCCACACTACCCTCCTTTTGTTTCAAATTTTGCAACTTTCTAAACAAATCAATTTCATAGTTTTGCAGCAAGAATTTGGATTTCAGCTTTGTTACCATCCGATCCCATGATCGGATTTTGTCTTTCCCTCTTTGTTGTCTATCCATTTGCACATGATCCCACTATAAAGATGTGTGGCCCTTTAACTTGGTGCGGGAAAGCTTAACTTTCTGCTCCTCTTCAATGTTCTCAAACTCAAAATATTTATCCATTTCGCTGATCCAATCCAGCAATTCTTCAGCTTTCAATCCCCCTTTATAAGTTGGAAGATCAACCCGAGGCTTAGAGCTCACCTTAGTGATGGCTCTGATGAATCTTTCCTCTCTAGGATCCAATCTAGGCTGTTGTACCTCTTCACCTCCCTCATTGACTTGTTCTTCTTCACTGTAACTAATGTCCTTTGTGTGGACTCCTCTTCTTTGAGCCATTTCCATGGCGTCCATTCATGCAATAAGACCTCTAATTTCCTGTGCAAGCTCAGGATCCCCATCTTTGGTTCTTCTTCTTCTTCGACCCCATCCTCTTTGGGCCATGTTGCCAGTAGCTCTTCTTCTTAGCAGAATGAACCTGCTTTGATACCACTTAACACAGATCAAAACCTCTGAGTCTTATTAGACAGAGAGGCAATGCAGTAGAAAGAAACAGACATAAATGCTTCAAAATTTCAAACAAACTTTTTTATTGATGAAAAGACTATTACATTCTACTGTAATTTCAAAATGTTAAATCACACTCTAAAATCCCTACACCTCGTTGCTTTCTATCCCAAAGAACCAATACTGCTTCTCCCAAATGTAGCTTCCTCCATAGTGAGGAGTCACACAAAAATTTATTTTCCCCAGTAACAAAACCCAAAAAACCCCTATTCCCTCCTACGCTCTCTGCTCATGCACTAACGTTGCTTCCTTTTTGACATTATGTGCTGCCTTTAATTTTTGTCCTCTTTTACTGTGTTGTGCATTGCCTTATTTATCCTCCATTAGCCACCACCATTCATTTCTGCCTTGCCATTACAAATCTGGAACAGTCCAAAATAAGGAAAAGTAACCTCTTGCAAAAGAAAACACCAAATAGGAAACTGAAAACTAAAAATAGACCAAATTCAAATTTTGGATGATGCGGATAACACATCTGCCCAGATGCTCTGACATCACATAGTTGCTGCTAGGAGGGTGCTAATTCCTACAAAGAACCTGTCCCCTGTGGCCAATGTCTTGAACCCCTCTATTCCTATGTTGTAGAAAAGAGAGGAAAAAAGTGTTTATAAGATAGAGTTCATCAAGGCTACACCAAAGAAAAGAAAACACTTGCCTCTACTGCTAGAACTTCCCAAGGTGAAGAAATTCAAAAGAGATATTAACCCTAGTGAGATCATTAATATATCTGAGGAAGGTGTGCATAATGAGGATTTTAAGGAGACTTTATAGGGGAAAGGGAGTGGAGGAAGCAGTGGTAGAAGGTCTTCCCGCCTAGTTAAAGTTGCCTCTAAGGACAAGAAGGGAAAAATAAAATTATTGTGTGATGAGGAAGACCTAGATTTTGAAGAGTTTGAAGCCCAGGAGGAAGAAGATTATGAGGATATGGATTTTGAGGACTCTGCTTATGATATGGGGGAAGAAGGATCAAATGATGAAAAGGAAGAGGAAGAGGAGGAACAAATTGAGAAAATTGAGAAACAAAAGAATGATGTTGAGAATGTGCAAGATGTAGGGAATATGGGCATGGAGATTAATACTAAGGACTCAAGCACTGATTTCATGAAGAGTAGACTAACTTTTCTGTAGGTTCAAGTTGATGATATGGAGAAAGCCTTAGTTACACTTGTGAAGGTAAATAATAGACTGATGAGGATGGTGACGCTGGGAGCTATTTCTGGAGAAACCAAAATTACTAGAAAGTTGAAAAAATAGGGGAATCCTGATGCCTTAAAGATGCTAGATGAGTCCAAGGGACTTGACTAGAGGGAGTACATCTCCCTCATTGGTGAATATGGGGACGTGTTGAAGAAATCCAAGTAATGGCTTCTTCTTGTTGCTTTGATGATTGTATTCCATTTTTTGTACTTTTATTTCATAATCTCATACTGCTATTTTATATTAGCTATGTTATGGTTGAATACTACGTGGGACACTATTGATTTGATAAATGGTTTACGTAGTTTTAAGTTTGCTAGTAGAAACTTATTGTTTTTTATTAATATTGGCTGGACTATGGTTACTATGTTGAATGATGGCCTGTGTGCTAATCTAGTTGCTATTTTTTGGTTCTTGTTTGTGGTGGTGTTTCCCACCTTGTTTCAGTTCCTTTGAGTTTGTTGGTTTTAACCATGGGATTAGTGCCCTTCCCTACTTAAGTAATCAAAAACGTTTGAAATAGATATGATCAAAATTTAATTAATAATTTCAATGGACAAAAAGTAAGTACAAATATCAAAATGGTTAATAAATAGGTTAAATGGGTGCTTGTAAAGCAATTTGCACAAAGGGAATGAAGTTGAAATGCCATGAACCCATAAAGAGAATAAAGTTACATTTTGTAATCGTAAATATCTTTTTGGTGATATAAGCCTTCCCCATGGTTACATACAAGGAATATAAGGAATTCAAGGAAAGGAGAAAAAGTGATGTCAAATTATTTTGTTGGCATAATAATCATGTAACAAGTAATATATTTATATAAGGTTAAGAAGTGTAATAAAGATATCATCATGTGACAAATACAATATATGAAAAGCAAGATGTAATTGTGTAAGCACATGTAAGAAGGGAAAATAATATGCCCCCAACACATGTAAGCATAGATAAAGATTACATGAAGTGTATCATAAGGCATAAGCATGAGAAGTATAAGATCATGTAAGCATGCAACCATCATAAGATATCAATATGCAAGAATCATAAGATAGAATATTAAGTGTGGCATCATCAACACAAGTAACCAAAAAGGGGATGAAACAAAATACAAGGCATACTATAAAAGATGAAATGAGAAGGAAAACATAGTTCATCAATAGCATAAGGAGACATGAGGTCTATGAAAATGCTCATCAAGCAAGGCTTGATAATAATTAAAAGAAAAAAATTCAAAGTCAAAAGGAAATAAAACAATAGAAAAAATGATAAAAGAGAAACACATAAACATGTCTCCATTAAAAAGGACAGCCAAAACACAATGTAAACCAGCTAATATTTTAGTCAACACAATGAGTAATTGTCAATCACTCTATAACATTGCATCATCTTAAACCCATGGAGAGAACACAAAATAAAATATATATACACAACACAAAAAATAAGTAACAAGAAACACACAACACATATACAATCACTTGTGGCAACATGCACCATTCAAAGGGTCTTTGAACCACCCACATACTAGCTAAGAACAAGATAATAATACAACACCTAATATAAAGAACAAAATATAAATAGAACAAATTCTTAGAATTTTAAAGTCTCAACCAAGAATATGAGAGGAATCTTCATCAAAAAGATCATCCTCATTACAATTACAAAATTTTAAATACACATAGTGAAATTGCGAACTTGTATATGTTGTGTATAATGTATCCTATAATCTTCATCATTCTGTAATAGGTGAAATTTCAATAATTGTCACCCTTCTATAGAGTAAATGGGCAACACAAATCCATTTTTTCACTTAAAGAATATGAAACTTACACAAGTTTTTAAGTTTGGCGTGATGTAAACATATATATATATATATATATATATATATATATATATATATATATTAATATTATTGTAGTTAATGTTTTCATTTTTAAAACAAAATTTCATTTAACTTTTTTATAAAACTGACATCAACATAAATTAGTTGTTAAATTTTTTTTAAACTTTGACTATTAACCTAGACATCATAGTAGTTATAGTAAATTTCATTAGTTATAGTAAATTTCATTTTTATTATTTGATTTTTTTCATATTTTGTACCTTAAATTTTAGTGCCTACATAATAATAATAATTTTGATAAACAATTTACTTTTATAATTATTTAAAGTGTGATGAAAGCCTAGCACTTTACTTGGACATCACTTTTTATGTCTATGTATCCTAAATAAAAAATAATATCAACATGACAAGAATTATCTCCTCCACTGCTACATATATTTTTCATATTATTTAATAGATTTTAATATGTTCGCTTGAAAAAAAAATCAACTTTATGTTTAGGTGCTAATAGCCTAGTTATATATGTGTGTGTGTGTGTGTGTGTGTGTGTGTGTGTGTGTGTGTGTGTGTGTGTGTGTGTGTGTGTACATATATACACTAATTAAAATATTTAAATAATCATACTTCTTAAAATTTCTCTTTAAAATCTACAAAAAGGTATCTTTTGGGTTTTCAAGAAGTGTTATTTACATAAGTGACTAAAAAAATAGGTTTTCAAATAATTTCAAAAAAATGTAATTTGGCACCAAAGTGATGTCATGTATGTGCACAACAAAGACTTCTAGCTAGAAAATTTAGGTCAAATCTACTGTGGTTGGTTCAACCTAACTAGAATTCCTTTTTAGTTAAGAAATTTTTTTTAGTTGGAAACGCTTAAAGTGAACTGTGCTTAAAATCAACCCTTAAAAGTGAAAAAATTGGACTTTCACCTCAATATAGAACTCTTAAAAAATCTAATTTTTATTTCCAATGTCATTGTTCTTGTTTCTTTGCGAACACTTTTGCTTGTAGATTTTGCACTTGTTTATTTCTTGTATCTTTCTTTGGTATCCAAGAAGTTGAAGGAACCTTTAAAGATGAAACAATTTTAGATATTTTATTTGCAAATCTTTTATTTTGATCATATTTATTTGGTACACATGGATATAATTCTTCACATGTATCATGTGTAGGCTCACATAAATCATAACCTTTTGTTGCGGTGGAAGAGGATGTACCACTTATGAAGTTGTATCCTTGTATCTATATCTTTTTGAAGTGCTTACCCTTGTAGGTTCTTGTGCCCTTATATATTATTTGTTTCCCTACTTTGTTTTTTCGTTTATATTGTATAAAAAGAACAAATAAGATCTTGTTACTTGTGTGGAAGATCTTTAGGTGTTTTTGTAAAATCCCCATCTCAAGCACTACAATTTTTTTTTTTTAAAATTATTATTATTATTATTTCAATTTAAGACAACTACCTACCTAACCAACTGAAAATATTCCAACTAGATTAGAGTGTTAATTTCAAAAGTTCTTCGTTCATCCTGGTGACGATAAACCAACATTAGTGCCACTTATATGCTTACACTCAAATGTGCTAAGCTCCTACTGCTAGGGTCATTCCCAGACCCAAACCTATTCCTTGAGGGTTCTTGGTGACCCTGTCTATGTATCCCCTCATGGGAATGAAAGTCTTCGTAGTTCGCGCCACAATGTCAGAGAGAGTTCAATCTCTCCTTTTGTATGAGATTTATGATCTCGCCTTTATCCCAAGACTTATTCAGGAAGTGTAAGTTATCACATAGTTAATTATAATATGATGATAATAATTTGCCATCAAGTGTTGGATCCATACCAAACATTAGTGCACAATCATTCACAATATTCACAAGGTGTCATTTATACCTTAATTGAAAAGTCATACACATTGACTGTCATGAGCTTTCCTCATATACGCAAGCTGACTAGCTCATACACAACACACATACAACAATGACTGGATCATACACATATGTCAAGTGCAACGGTAATCAGCTCATATGTACATTACAAATACAATGATGATTGTCTCATACTCATATCACATATACATTAGTGACTGGCTCCCACATATATCACAAATACATAAACAAGCTCTAACATACATCACATAAGGCCATTTGGGCACTTCTTAGGGTTTTATTTTATGCTTTTAAGTTGAGTTTTTGCCTTTTTCTGGGTTGGATGACGTGGGTACGCTCGGGTCCTTCTGTGGGTTCAGCCAGGGTTCTCCATTTGCTACTTGGCTCTCTGTGGGTCCTTCATAGAAGGACCCACAAAGAACCCAAATAGTAAATGGAGAACCCAAGCAAACCCATAGAAGGACAGAACCCGAACCAAAACTCACATGTATTTAGGTAGATTCAAGGGGCTAAAATGAAGAACCCAGTAACTTAGCCTTATGGCAAAAAAGTTGTTTCTTATTTAATTTTTGCAAAATTTACTCACTATATGCAAACATTAACAAATAAACATTTTTTCAATATTGTGAACAAAACCCAGAAAGTGTTTTACTTTCCAACAAGCAAAAGATGAATTTGTAATGGAAAATCAACCTTCAACTTGTAGAAAAATAGTCACACTCCACTATTTTGGAAACATTTTTTGCAAGATCTACTCACTATCTAAAAAATCTAATAGATGCCCAGAAGGTTTTTTGTTATTGTTAGCAAATCCCGTAAAGGGTTTTTTTGTTTGATATGCAGAAGATACAAATATGATGCCAAAACTAAAAACACTTCTAATAAAAAATTTATTCAACTTCAAACCCTTGTTTGCTACTATGTCATATGGTGGTCAAATTAGGTGAAACAAAAGTAAGATTTGACATTCTCAAGCCTTCAGAATGCAATGGAATAGTAAAAAATCTTGCCACTATAGCCAAAATAGCTATAAAATTGTAAATGAAATAACACAATTACAGACCCGTGATTCCAAACAATGTGCAAATGTCAAAATGACAAAATTGCATTAAGAGCTCAAAGCAAAGCTACAAAAAAATGACTACTTGCATCATGTACATGTATGCCAAAATATGCAATAATGAATATGCAAAAGTATGCAATTGTATGAATGAATTCAAGCTAGGTAGTGAGTTTATATAAACTAGGGAGAGAGTGGAGGTGGAAAATCCAACATATAGGGAGTGACCACAAATATTAAATAAAGCGATAAAAATAGTAAATGCTCCTCTCTTTTAGTATGGTGACATCTCAACACCTTGTTTCCCAGTTATCAGTTACACTCACTTTATTAACCTAAGCAAGCTTAATAAAAGTGTAGGAAACACCTATGACTAGGGGAAATACATTATCCCACTAGGAAAATAAAAACCTACACTAACAATTGCTTCTTCCCTTTCTTTATTCAACTTTTGGAAGAAAATTTTCATCTTATTCTTAATCAAGACATCCTTGAATTCCTTAGACTTCACAAAGTCATTATTTGATAGAAATGTAGTACAAGCAAAACTTCTTATGTCATTGACAACATCACCTCTTTCATTGAGATCAATCAACATTATGTCTTGAGGAGTTCCTTCAATTTGTACCCTTCGTGGAGAAACAAGAATTTGATTTACTTCTTCAATATCCATCGCATTTTCTCCCACCTCCTCTATTGCATCAAAAGTACAGTTACTAATCCAATCTTCAATTTTATCAAACTGATGGTAAAATTGGGGTTTCCCTACTGCTCTTCTAATATGATCTATAAAATGCTCAATGTCACAATTTCTCTTCTTGTCAACTCTCATTCTGTATGCTTGCAACTTAATAGCTAGTAGGTCCAATCCTTCCTCAACAGTGACCAAGAAGTCAAAAAATGTAAAAGATGAGGGAAAGAATGATCCCTTCTTAAGTGTCCTTAAATGCACTTTATCTAAGTCGTTCAATTGCTAGAGAATATCCATAAAGGCAATTTTTTCAAGGACATATCTAGGCTAAATATGGGGCTCAAAAGATGCTCCATAAAATCTAATAGTTGTGATGTTGGAATGGAGGAACCAACCACCCCAATTACAATTCACTCCCTTCTCAGGCAGTTTGTCCTTGGGTCTCAAGAATTTCATTACGTTCTCAAATAATTTATTACTGCTCTGATAACCCAATTTTCTTAGCAGTAATTTCACAAAGTGTTCTTCAAACACAACATAATTGGAGGACCTACAATGCATATCCCATACATGTGTTTGCCCCTAAATTGGTATGGGGACTCCCTCTTTATTTTGTAATTGCAACTGCAAAGCTTTGCTCCACATACTGTATCCACAATGCAAAAGAATGTGGCACAACAAGGAATACCACTTTAAAGATATAATCCTATCATCACTTTTTATAGCAACTAAATCCTTACAAATCCATTCTACAATGTATGAAGCAAAATCAAAGTCCCTATTTAGGTATCTGCGTTGGATGTCTGCTTCCATCATCATCATGTGCATTGGTATCTATGACTAGATGCTTGTCCATCAAATTGATGATATCTAACCACTATTACCAATTGACATATAAATGGAGATATAATGCTGTGATAGATAGGTTGACATCATGTAGCTCAACCAAGCCAACCTTTTATAAGTAGAATAATTGGGAATTTAATACAAGTCATCAAGAAGATAGAGAAAAAGCATATTAAAAAAATTGACTCAATAACATCAGAAATGAATATGAAGAAAAGAAGCATAATTGTGAATTCTGTCAATGTCATCTTTCTCTTTTGTATTCTGAGACGAATTTCAAGTCTCCATCCTAAGACATTCTAACACAAATTTCAAGTCTACATCCCAAGACTGTCCTCCATTACCTTAAAGATTAGTTAGACTTCATTGTAAAGCATAGACCTATTCTTAATTACTTGACCATAACAACCTAGAGTAAAGAAAGACATCATTGGACCTTACATAGACATCCTCATTTAATTGTATATTTGATAGTAAGCAAAATTGATAATAAAATTATTCACAAACAACTTCTATAAGCATTAAACTTAAGAAAATATTTGCCGACTCTTATCATAGTCACTAGGAATAATGGGATATGGGGAGTGGGACATAGACAAGTATGCCATTTTGAAATAAGTTATGGGAGCATTAAAATAAGGATACAACTCTATCACATTTAAACAAAATTGTCAGAGATGTGAATATAGCTATAGGGATGGTGTCCCACCCCTCAATCCAAGGTCACGGTGATTGGTTAAATCACAAAGCAATTAAGGTCAAACCTAAATTAAGTTCAAACCTAAAATGAAGCAACTTAGTAGTTTTGAATTTGAATTTGGAATCATGGAAATCACTATAAACACAGTAACCCTCAAAACAATAAAGCAATCATCATGAATATATTTTGCATTATGGATGCTTCCTTCAAGAAGAAAATATTTGTTGAAAGATGTCAGTTTACTGCAAAACAAAATGATCATATTTGGTTTGATAAGGTAGGAATAATAAAGTGTAACAAAAAAAAAGCATGACTAATATTTTGATTACATGAAAAATGAAATTTAAAATCAAAACAACACTGGATGTACCAGTCAATTGTTAATGTCATCAAGAAAACCACCAAAAATAGCCTAATGGTTCCTCAGAAAGGGGCCAATTGGATAATTATGTGAAGCATAAAAAACTGGGCTTCATAAAACAAAGGAGCACTACTGCATGTCAAGCCATATTCAAAATCAATATTGCAAGATTAATATTGGTTGAAATACACATAAAATTATTGCATTATTTTGAATCTAAACTATAAAGTTTAAACTTTACAAAGTTAAAAAATGAAATTAGTTCTCAACAATATCTGCATAACTTAAAAAATAGTAAATGCACAAGAAATCAAATTATTACCTGCTGCAACAAAAAAAAAAAGCATGACTAAGACTCCGATTACATGAAAAATGAAATTTAAAACCAAAAAAACATTGGATGTACCAGTCAATTGTTAATCTCATAAAAAAAACCACCAAAAATAGCCTAATGGTTTCCCAGAAGGGTCCAATTGGATAATTATGTGAAGCATCACAAATTGGGCTTCATAAAACAAAGGAGTACTACTCCATGTCAAGCCCTATTCAAAATCAATGTTGCAAGATTAATAGTGGTTGAAATACACATAAAATTATTGCATTATTTTGAATCTAAACTATAAAGTTAAAATGATACAAAGTTAAAAAATGAAATTAGTTCTCAACAGTATCTACATAACTTCAAAAATAGTAAATGCACAAGAAATCAAATTATTACCTGCTGCAACAAAACTGACACAAGATCTGACAATCCACAGTTATATTCATTGATTGAACACATTCCTGTAGCGCTGCCCTTAAAAAGGCAACCAACATTTGGTGTCCCTTTCCCTTCAATTGTGAGGGACTCATCATGCACAATTATCTTACAAATGCATTGCGCTCTATTATCATGGAATCTAGCAGCGCTCATTCCACGGATAACCCCCCTACGAAACTTGTCCGTTTCCTAGGATTCGTGAAGTTCAAGTATGCATAACGAAGTATTTTCAAGCCACCTCAAAATGCGTTCCTAAGCCTCGAATAGTCCATTCAAGCATTCCCCCATGTTCACCTCGCGAAGACCTTTGAAACAAGATCCTTCATGAAGTTTTACTGTTCGTAATTAGTAAATTATGAAAAATGCAGTGGCACTAAAAAAGTGCGCTCCTACCCTGAAGCCAAATTTGGCTAAGTAAAAAAAATGCAAGGGCGCTAAAATTTAGCACCCCTGCATGAAGTGAAATTTATAAAAAATAGAAAAGCGCTAAATTTTAGCGCCATTACACTTTTCTTCGCCACTTAGACTTTTTCTTGGCCCTGGCACGTTTCTTCATGAATTTTGCATTTATTGTCAATCGTGCCACTTTTCATGCCTAAATTTATTGCTCGATTTGAGTTAGGTTTTTAATTTTCCTTTTCACTTAAAGGTTTTTTAATTTTCCATTTTCATTATTATGATCTTTGTTCTTTTCTCTCTTCTTGCTGGGCGAAGTGCTTCTCAAACTGCAAAATTTTTTTGAAGCTTTTGCCATTCATCCTTGACCAATCTTCGGCGTTCCATTATGGTAAAGTCATTTTTTGTTTTGTCTTTATTCTTCTTTCATTTCTATGTTTTCTAGTTTAAGTATATACGTTTTTGTATGTGTTATGTGTTTTTCTACGCATTCTTTTCAACGTTTTTTCCATCCTCTCCCACGCGTTTTTGCGTCTTTTCTTTTCCATTCGCGTTTTTCTTATCCTCATGCAATGGAACCCTCGCGTTTTTCTTTCCCTCGCATTTCTTTCTTTCCCTATCAAGACAACTTTCCCTCACTTCGCATTCTTTCCTTACCTCTTCCCTCGCGTTTCATTTTACCATCTCCTCTGTCGTGATGTTCGAGAACCTTATCTCTCAAGCGTTTTATGTTGAAATCTCTCTTTATATTGCTTTGAACCAACATTGAAGAGATCTATCATTTGAAAAGAAAGGATTTCTTTAGCCTTGAATCATTATCTTGATAGTATTGAAACAAGTTTCAAAGCTTTCCATGAAAACAAAAATTGCCAAGCATGAGCGCCATTTAGATTCATCCTTACATCTGTTTTTCACTTAAAATGTGCTCAAATGCTAAAGCACCAAATTTTAGCGCTATGACATGCTGAACGTGTAAAATTTTTTCTAACTCATGAGATGTAAGGGTGCTAAAATTTAGCGCCCTTGCATCAAAAGTGAATTTCCTGAGATGTAAGGGTGCTGAATTTTGGCGCCCTTACACTTTTTCCAAGTTTTCTACAATCCTTTCCAGATGAGCTTCATTTTTGACCAGTACACTCTAGAACCTTGTTTTTCCCATTTTGTGCATCGTTTTGTGTGCCTCGTCATCTGCTCCATGCTTTCCCATCCTCGTTGCTCATTTCGTGCTTTCCCATGTTTCCTAACAATTAATGTTTGTTCTGGCTAAACGGATTGCAGTCTCTTTTCAAAGATCGTCAAGTCAGAGTGATCAGAGTTCCAGTTCTTTTTGATGATTGCTAGTAAGCCTCCTTCTTCTTTGAAAGCAAAAGGCAAGATGAAGTACAAATATCAAGGTGTCTATCCGCTGACTGTAGTGCTCTCCAAGGTGGAAGAGATAAAAGACACGGAGGTTGGTCATCAAGACTTCATTGATTTCACCAAGCAAACAGAGGTGAAGCCTCTTCTTGATTCAATGAGAGCAATTGTACACGACAATCTTCATTTGGTGGCAATGTTCCCCACAGCTATGCACAATATAGAGTTTGTTCTTCAGGTGGTGTCTCATTACATTAGAGAAAGCAGAAGTGTGATTGATTCTTCCGAGCACAAGATTCTGAGACTTGACCCTGATTTCTTTGATATTGTCTTCAAGGTCCCTCATATGGAGAAATACATTGATATTTCTATATCAAAAGCACAAGAGATCTTTGACGCTGATCCCAATAAAGCTAAATAGTTGATAAACACTCAATGGTTAAAGAAGCCTAGATCATCTATTTCCAGATGGCCGAAAGGACTCCTGTGAAGTGACTTCAAAGATGACATCAAGGATATGATCAAATTTCTAAGTAGAGTGAAAGGCTTGCCAGAATCATCCACTTTTCATGATTGGATGTATGAATACATCAAGATCATAAGAAGGAAGAAGGTGCATATTGACTGGGGAAAACAAATCAGTGATGAAATACACGAGCAGTTGATCAATGCTCCTTCTACATTGAAGTTCTACATGACTTCTTACCTAGTGTACGCGGCGGCTGTAATGAGACAATTCCTAGGTCTATCTACGAAAGGGAATCGGATGATGGTGCTTGTGTATAGATATTTTTATCAATTAGAGTTGAAGGAAAGCTTTCATCACTTTAGACGGGTCACTGATGCTTTCTTTGTGCCTTTGCTCTTCAATTTTGATCCAGCTCTGGAAAGAAGAAGAGTATCTGATGAGGCTTATAAGGTGGTAAGTAAAGTTGGATGCATATTTATCCAATTCCCAACGTTTACTTACTTGAGAGTAGGCTGCTACACTGGTTGTCCCTACATGCTACCATGTTATCCCTCTGATAAGTGGGTTCTCATGGAAACATGTAGACAGTTGATGTCAGTGCAAAAAAATGAAGAAGCAACCACAAGCGTGGATTCAAGTTCCCACTGACCATCGGCCGATATACTATCCAAACTGCACAAAAAGCTAAGTCTGTTTATGCTAAAATGCAGATCATGACCATAAAAACCTACAGGTATAGGTTTGATTTCGATTACCAAGATGTCAGAAAAAAGTTGCAAAAGGGTCACCATCACAGGTACCATTTTGAGGACATCTGGGTAGATTGCAGAGATGAAGAAGCCATTCACAAAATGGACTATTGTAGGTTGACTATCCAACAAATCAGAGATCTTGGTATTGCTAACCTACCAGAGGATTAAGAAATTGCTAAGAGGCCGTTGCCTACAATACAATGGTCTAGGAAAGAAGTCACCAACATAAGAGAAAGGTTGAGGCCAATCCTAGCCAATATTGCAGAATGGCTACATAAACATGGTTATGAAATGAAAAGTTTCAGAATAGACTTAGAAGGAGAGGAATCCGAAGCAGAAGCTCACCAACAGCAAGAACTCCGCAACAAAAATAAATCAGCGGCCGTTCCTACTTCTTCACGAAGAGGTCCTAGGATCAAGTTCACTGTTGGCAAGAAAGATACTCAGCCCGTCCCAGAGACAGTAATAACAAAATCTAATCCATCTCGCTCTAAAGGTAAAAAGCCTATTCTAGAGGAGGTAGATTCCAATGAAGAAGAAACTTCAAGTGACCAATCCGCTAAAGATGAAGATTCAGCAGAAGTAGACTCTGATGCAAAAGAGGTTTTTGAAAGCGGGCAAGAGTCTGATGAAGATTTTGAAGAAGGATCTGAAGGTGATTTTGAAGGTGAACCAGAATCGGAGAGACAAGAGGGTGATCAATAGGAACCCGCGCATGATCAAGAAAGAAGTACTTCTCCTGCTGAGACTGTAATTGAGGAAATTCCCAGAACATCATTGCCTGTGACTTCAAATGTTCCTCATACCCCTCCAGATTCAAGAACTCCTCCACCTCCTGTTCCCTCTTCACCTATTCCTACCACATGCATTCCTGCAGCCGAGATATCTCCTATCCCTACAGCATCAACCCAGCTTGATACTCCTTCAGTGACAAGCATTCATACGGTTGATATACTGTCAAGCCCTCCATCGTCCATTCCTAGCTTGTCTTTGCCAACGTGATATCACTTCTGAAAATGAATTCAATAGTTTCATGAATGAGTCAATGCGTGATTAGCTCAATGTGTCAACTCGAGGGCGATGATGACAGACACTTCTCCAATTGTCACGATACCTATGGTAAGTTCAGATGTGACAATAACTTCAGAAGTAGCAATGGCGACTGAATTGACAGTAAATCCAGAAGTTCACACTTCTTTTCTTCCTCCTTGGCTAATATCTCAAGTGTCGAAGTGTAAAAAGCAAATGATTTCTCCGGAGGAGCTCGACCTCGAAGAGATAGTTCTTCCAAAAGCCAAAGGGAAGAAAAAGGCAAAGGTATACTCAAGGCTGAACGTTGATAAGTCTGGCCACAAGTATGCTGAAATTGGCATACCACCAAGTGAAGAAGGTGATGTCAATATGGAAGACTACACGGTAACAAAGGTCCAGCTTGGCAAGGTTACCAATGAAAGTGCAAAAGCCGATGCGCAAGTCACTTTGGATATCTTGGCTGGAAGGTTGGATAAAGTAGAGCAAGCTCGTAACATGTACAAACAGAGGGAAGAGCATTATGCCACTGTTGTAAAGAGACTTGCAGGTTCTCCAAGTAATGCACAACCGATGGCGTGGTAAAATATTAGAAGACAAGCTGTCAAGAAGTAGAAGCCTCCAAAGGCAGAGTGTTGTATGATTTTGTTGAGAAGATCATGAACACAGATCTCAGACATAATTGCTGCGACGAGAAAACTACCTTGTTGGCCAAGCTCACCACAGAGCTTGATAAAGAAAAAAGTGTACTTTCCTAGGAGCGCAGAGACATGGAAAAATGCCTGTTGTCATGGTCGGAGATGAAACAGGTAAAGCTCAGTAAATTGGTGGAAGTTGGGGTAATTCTTGACAAAGAAAAGTTCGTTGAGGTAAGAGAATCTTGAAACAAGAATTCAAGTGGTTCAATCTCTTACGGAAGATCTCCACCAAGTACAGGAAGATGCGACGGCATCGTGCCATTCTTGAAAAAGGTATCAAAGAGTTGCACGGTCAACTGCTTGAGGAAAATCATCTCCTGCCGACCACCGAAATATCCGAGATCTTCAAGGAAGCCATCATGAATTTGATTGACATTTCAGACTTCTGAAGCTTCGAACATCATTTGTGATACAAGGCTCACATTGGACAACCTGAAGACGCATCTTGGATAGGTGCAAGAAGGTTCACTCATCTGCCATGAGATTGATCATGAGAATTCACACCATTGTGGATTACACCGTTGGTCGGATGAAGTTCATGCGAGGGAGACTAGGAGGAAATTTGAAGACTTCCGCGCCCAATGCAAAAAAACATGAAGCAGCCCCCTATTCTCTAGTGTTAGACATTTCCGGTGCATCCCATTATGCATCTTGTAAATATTTCTCGACATTTTTGAATGTCTTTTTGTAAATTGTAATTACACCAAGATCAAAGATGTAATATTTTGAATACAAATTACACTTTGACTCTAGTCAAAGTTAGGTGTGATCTCCTAAAATCGCTCACCTAACTTTCCTTAATTTTCTCAATCTTTTTCCTAATTTTGCTCATCCCTCTTTCTATATAATGTGAGGGATTTTCATTGTAAATGGATCCTTTAGTGTTTTGCAACGAAGTGCTGCCCTTTTTGAAGCAAATTTGTGAAACTTTGCGTTCATACTTTGTGAATGAAATTCGATTAATAAAGAAGAGGATTGCAAGCCAAACTTTGTGTTGGATTTGATACTTTTGTGAGTTGATCTTATTTGGTGGTGATTAGCTTGAAGAATCTGAAGGACTCTAAGTAGTTTATGTAAACTTTGTGTTACATTTATTATTTAGATTTGCATTTGTATTTCTGTTTATCATTTGGTTGAATGATCTACAAGACTTTGTACTTGTAATCGTTCATGCTCTTGCATATTTTGGTTGAATGATCTACAAGACTTTGTGCTTGTAATTATTCATACTCTTGGATATTTTTGTCGAAAGATCTACAAGACTTTGTGCTTGTAATCATTTGTGCTCTTTGATACTTTTGTTGGATGATCTAAAAGACTTTGTGCTTGTAATCGTTCATGCTGTTCGAGGAATTGCTGCATCTAAGAAGACTTTGTGCTTCTAACGTGACAAACGGTACATCTGCACAGATCCAACATTGAAAAAGCTACGAAACGACTTTGTGCCTTTGTGAGCTTTCCTTTTTTACTTTATTTGTTTATTATTAATCACTTCTGGTATCTCTACGCTTCGCTTTGATGAGATAGAGGTATTGGTATTATTGCTAGTTGTTAGTTTAAGGTTATCAAGAATTGTAAACTTCCAATGGTGAAGCAATGTAAACATCTTCTCTGAAAAAAGAGAGAAGGATGAATGTAGCACACCCCCCCACTTCGTAAGTTTCGTGTACATTTTGTAATTACTTGTTTGATTTACTATCGCTTCTGTTAGCAGTAAGAAGGGTGCCTCCCATTTCTGAGAGGAGAGATTCACATCTCACATAGCTGTGGCTGAAGTCCAAGTTGTTTAATCTATCGAAAAGCTGATTACATAATTTTCACCCAATAGTTTTTTGGTGACTCTGCTGGGGAAATGACATACGCAATCTGAGCCTCACGCTTCTGATTGAAGTAGATAAATTTCCTTCTTGTTGTTCTTTTGTATATTGTTAACTCTATAACATCCTTTGTATTCAGATCTACATTTTGGCAGACCGAATATATACAAGAGGATTGAGGGCTCAAGGAATAACAGATCCACTCTTTGAAGAGTTGTTGTAACACGACTTTCCATTTACTCTTCCACAAGCAAGGTCACCACTGCAACGGGCTATAAGCTTCCCTCCACGTAGCCAAAGATCTCCTATCCCAAGTGTTTGGTCAGTTTATCGTAGGTGTCCTGTTCAAGTACCTGTTGTGCAACTAGTCATGGCCGCACCACCTACAAGACCATGGAGAAATGCTTTTGGTCCCCTCTATTTAACTCCGCCTTTGCACGAATATCCATGTGTATCCAGGAGGCATCTTCCGAAATTTCAAGGTGATGGAAAACAACACCCTGATGAGCACATATCCACATTCTACATCGTATGCAGCGTTCTTGGCATTGAACACGAAGATGTTTCTATACAATTGTTCATTGAATCCCTTCAAGGGGTTGCAGCCGAATGGTTCTTTACTCTTCCTAATGCCTTCGTCACCAATTGGGCCACTCTTTGCACTAAATTTGAAGAAATATTTAAGCATGTTGAAGATTCACATGCTCTATTGGCGCAACTCACCACCATGCGTAAAGAGGCTCATAAGCCTATGCGCGATTTTGTGGCGAAATTCAATAAATTGGTGACGCGGATCCCAAATGATGCAAGACCAATAGATCATAACCTGAAGTTCTTCTTCATCAACACTCAACTACCTAAGGTGAGTTTTTACTTACGTAGGGAAAATCTGGTTAACGTTGAAGTAGCCCAGCCATTGGCTACCAGTCTAGAGGATGACATGATCCTTGCTAGAGAAATCAGGATGGGGACTAATGGAAATAAAAGGATGCAAGCCTCAGGATCTTTGGTGTCCAATGTTAGTACTCCCACTACCAGCTCAAATTTTATAGATCCCATGATCCAAAGGTTGGCAAATGAAGTTTTATCTCTTAAGAAGCAAGTGTCAAACAACAACAACGGTAACAACTACAAGGACGTCCCTAGGAGGACTTTACCTAATTATGCTAGCAACAAAAATCAAAATCGTCTCCCAGCACCTCTAGGAAGACTTGCTCTGGAAGCCCCGCTTGCTAACAATGCTACCGGGTACTATGAGACTGAACAAGATGATTATTCTCAGCCTGAATATCCTGAAGAAGAAAATGCTGACCTCTTCCAAGAAGAAGAAACTGAATCGGTTGGTGACTCCAAGATTAGCTATTTGCAAATGATGGAAGAAGAAGAAGAAGAAGAAGACGACTTGGTGACTGACACTTATGCTATTTTTACGCGGCATCAACAAAATCAACTTGACAAAGCTCAAGCTGTTGCTATTCCAAAAAAAGAGAAGCCGCTAGTAACGATTGCCAAAAGAGGATCTCCCCTCCCTTGGCAACCTAAGAAAGCAACAAATCCACAAGTGCTCCTCGTTCTCCTTCGTCAACTCCCATTATTCCTAAAGCTAATCCTCCCATTCCAAAGACCAGTGTGCCTTTTGTGAAACCAATTAGCAAAGTTACGACTTCCAACCTAAAAGGTTCTTTCCAGGCTTTTGAAATTATTGACCATGCCAAGAAAACCAAGGTTCAAATGTCCGAGGCTGAATACCTCAAAGCCAACCCCGACCAATTTGACAGGCTTGTCAAGTTCGTAAATGATAAAAAAATTTCCCCAAGTCGGGATACTCCTCCTGACATCCCAGTTACTCCTAAACCCAAAGTATCACAAAGTAACCTTGTATCTAATCCTCCAACCGCTTCCGAATGCATTGATCCATTTTTCATCTCCCTACTTGTAAATGGTTTCAAGTTGAGTAACTATGTCATAGAATTTGGCGTGTCCGACAATGTGATGCCCACCAAGGTAGCTACTGCATTAGGCCTTGAAATGACCAAAAGCTTCAGCCATTGTTTTTCCATGGAAAATAAACAAGTACCATTGATCAGTCAGATCAAAGATGCGCAATACGCATTCGTTGCATACTTGGAGAAGAAAATAAAGATGACGGTCCTCGTGGCCGATGTACTAGCTTCCTACGGTATCCTCCTCAGACGCAATTTCTGCAAAGATGTTGGAGGAGACCTAAGTATGGATATGTCCGAAGCAAGAATACCAGTAAAAGGTGTGATGCAAAAGCTGATTCCTGAAAAAGAATCAAAGTTTTCAATTGTTGAGTCAGATGATCCCAGAGCTCAGATTTTGTTCGAATCATCAGGTGTGGGAACTTACTACCTACAGACAAATGAGGTAGGAGAATCCTCGACTCAAAATGAGTTAGAGAAAGATGATATTTCTTCAACTTCAAATGAGATGTCATTAGGAGATTTTTCCATCTCCGATCATGAATCTTCGTTAGATGATGAAGTTTTGGACTTTGACACTGTTCTAGTTGGTGATCCCAATGGTGTATGGCTGCTCAAGTTTGATGGTAGCTGCTCTTCGACTGGCTCTGGAGCAGGAATGGTTTTCATTTCACCATCAGGAAAGTTTTTCCCTTTCTCCTTCAAGCTGCAGTTTGATAACACCAATAACATTGCCAAGTATGAAGCCCTATTGTTGGAATGCAGTTGCGTTGAAGAAAGGTATAAAAAATCTTCATGCACAAGGTGATGCCAAGCTGATAGTATGTCAAGTAAGAAATCTCTATCAAACAAAAAATGAGAGACTCAAGCATTATCGTAATCTAGTATGGGATTCCATTGAGGAATTCGAAGCTTTTGATATCTCTGTTGTTCCCAGAGAATACAATACTAGAGCTGATTCCCTCGCAATCTCTACTACGCTCTTGGTGCCACATAAAGACTTTCAAGGTTCTACTTATACCATAGAGTTGGTTTTTTGCCCAAGTGTACCTAACAATTTAGAGAACTTGTAGATTTTCAATGACGACCATCAAATTATCGCCTTTCTTGAGAAAGCAAACAATTTTGATGAGTTGTATTTTGAGGGCAGCGATTCTCCGCTTCGAGAATCCGTGTCCAATATAGATCTTGTTACAGGCGAGGAATATATGCAACTCAAAGGGAATAAGATCCCTAAAGGATTAGTATCCTTGGAAAAGCTTTTTGATAAGCATGATCGCCACGTGAAGAAGCAACTCTCAGATTCTAACTCATCTAATGAAATAGAATAGATAAATTTAGGAACTGAAGCCAATCCTAAGATGGTCAACATTGGAAAATGTTGCACGACCGAAGAAAGAAGATAGTTTGCTCAGCTACTGCAGGAGTACATTGACGTCTTGGAATATTCATATGATGATCTAAAATCATTTCGGCCTAAGGAAGTGCAACATGACATTCCTCTCAAGGTTGGAGATTTTCCTTACAAACAAAAGCAGAGGCAGTACAATCCCAAGATCTCTGGAACGATTTTGGCGGAAGTTCAAAAGATGCTGAACGCACAGATAATATTCCCTATCCATCATTCGACGTGGATAGCCAATATTTTCCCCATTCACAAGAAGAATAGTGAAATCCGCATTTGTGTAGATTTCAAAAATCTAAATCAATTGTCTCCCAAAGACAATTATCCACTTCCAGTGATGGATCAAGTTCTACAAAATGTAACTAGATCCGAGATGCTCTCCATGCTAGACAGATTTTCTGGTTATAATCAAATTGAAGTTAATTCAAGCGATCAACACAAAACCACTTTCACGATGCCATGGGGAACCTTTGCTTATCGCAGGATGCCGTTTGGTTTGATCAATGCTAGCGCTACATTCCAACGTGCCATGGATCTCGCTTTCCACGACGTGATGGGCAAGTTCATTGTGGTGTATCTTGACGATCTTACGGTTTTCTCTAAGCAATGTCATGAGCATTTCTACCACTTGAGGAAAACTCTAGAGAGATGCCATCAGCACGACATTTCCCTCAATCCCAAAAAGTCAACTTTTGGGGTGACAGAAGGTAAACTTCTTGGTCACGTTGTATCTGCTGAAGGAATCAAGATTGACTTGGAAAGAGTCAATGGAATTAAATCCCTTGCTTTTCCGTCAAGCAAGAAAGCCATTCATTCTTTCTTCGTCAAGGTAAACTTCTTAAGGAGGTTTCTCCCAAACTTTGCTGAAAAGACTCGTCACATTGTGAATATGATGAAGGGTAACGCCACTTTTCATTGGACGACATAAGGCAAGGAAGCGTTCGATGACATCAAGGAGGCCATTGCTCATGTGCCTGTGTTGGTTTTCCCTAACTACACCAAAGATTTTGTTATTTACAGTTATGCTTCTGAGCATATGCTATCAACAATTTTGGTGCAGGAAAATGATGAGGGTTTTGAATCCCCCATTGCATTCATGAGCTGCCCCCTAAAGAATTACGAATTGAAATATTCTCAGATGGAAAAGCACACTTTTGCAGTTGTAAAAGCCGTCAAGCATTTTCGGTTCTACATTCTAGGTAGTCATGTGAAAGTTCTCGTCCTAGATTCGACTGTCAAGTCTATCCTCACACAATAGGAATTTTAAACAAAAAGAGGCAACTGGATTGCCAAGATTTAGGAATATGATCTGGAGATAAAACCTACTAATCTGATACGTGGACGTGGTCTTTATCAGCTTATTACAGAAAATAATCCAGATGAAGAAATTTTAGGGGATGAAGTCTCAGACGAAGAGGAGGTTGATCCCAGTACACTTTCCAATAGTACTATTTGTTAGCACCACTGATGAATGGTATTCCAACATCGCTCACTTCCTGACATACAGAGAATGTCCCAATCACTTAACTCTGAAAGAAAAAAGGACCGTCAAGCTGAAGTCAGCTAGTTTTGTCTTGTGGGATAGTGGCTTGTATAAGCGTGCAATGGATGGGACATTTCTCAGATGTGTTAATAAAGAACAACAACAAAAGTTGCTGAAATCTTACCATGATTTGGCATGTGGTGGAAATTTCTCAGTGCCAGTAACTGCTCACAAAATCCTAAGAGCGAAGTATTACTGGCCCACACTTTTTTAGGACACGTACTCTTGGGTGCATAATTGTGAATTGTGCCAACAGTTTGTCAGCCGTCCCAAGTTGGCATCTTTGCCATTAAAACCTGTTGTGATTGATGAACCTTTCTAGCAATGGGGCATTGATTTCATAGGTGCAGTTAATCCATCATCAAGTGCTGGAAATATCTACGTTTTAACTGCTATGGACTATTTCACCAAATGGGTGGAAGCAATACCTACCAAGCGTGCTACTTCAGATGTAGTGTGTAGTTTCTTAAAAGAAAATATTATTTCCAGGTTCGGTGTGCCGAACAAGATTGTTGTAGATAATGCTTCTGCCTTCTCATCAAGCGAGATCATGGATTTTTGTTTCGAACACAGTATAACCTTGTCACATTCTTTCGACTATTATCCGCAGGGTAATGGTCAAGCGGAATCTAGTAACAAGAATCTGGTAACTATAATCCGCAAGCTGGTGGATGAGAATCAACGTTTGTGGCACAAGGCTTTGTTTGATGCTTTGTGGGCAAATAGAATAAATCCGAAGCGAGCAATCGGCATGTCTCCTTTTCAACTCTTGTACAGGTTGAATGTCGAGATTCCTATAACCTTGGAACTTCCAGCCCTCAAGTTGGCTAAGGCCATTGAGGATGAGACATTTGACAATTCTGTTGATAAGCGCATCATGTATCTCTCTGAATTGGAAGAGAATTAGGTTCAAGTGGCTAACCGCATCGTGGAACACCAGGACCAAGTGAAGAAGCTGTTTGAAAAAAAAGCTAAGTCTCGAGAATTTCAAATTGGTGACCTCATTCTCCTGTGGGACAAACAAAGAGAACAAAAAGGTATGTACAGGAAATTTGACTCACTATGGACAAGACCTTTCTAAATACATCAGTTGCATGGTGAGAACAGTTTCTTGTTAGCATACGAAGATGGAATGCCATTTTCCCTTCCTCACAGTGGGCAACATCTTAAGCACTTTACACAGTAAAGAGGTTGGCATTGGTACGTAAATACTTTTATTTTTAAGTCCTTTCGAGTCTTTACGTTTTTGTTTATGTCATCGTCGTCGCCTGACTCCAAGCCCAATGGATGGATAAAGGCACTTGAATTTTGGAATTCTTCTCCCTTCATTCTTTTCAAAAGAACAACAGAAGGAAGATCCACAGCAGGAGCCAGCTGTTATCACGAAATCTAGCAGCGCTCGTTCCACGGATAACCCCCCTATGAAACTTGTTTGTTTCCTAGGATTCGTGAAGTTCAAGTATGCATAATGAAGTGATTTTCAAGCCACCTTGAAATGCATTCCTAAGCCTCAAATAGTCAATTCGAGCATTCCCCCATGTTCACCTCGCGAAGACCTTCAAAACAAGGTCCTTCGCGAAGTTTCACTATTCGTACTTAGTAAATTATGAAAAATGCAGTGGCACTGAAAAAGTGCGCTCCTGCCCTGAAGCCAAATTTGGCTAAGTACAAAAAATGCAAGGGTGCTAAAATTTAGCACCCCTGCATGAAGTGAAATTTCTAAAAAATGCAATAGCACTAAATTTTAGCACCATTACACTTTTCTTCGCCACTTAGACTTTTTCTTGGCCCTGGCACGTTTCTTCATGAATTTCGCATTTTTCGTCAATCATGCCACTTTTTGTGCCTAAATTTATTCCTTGACTTGAGTTAGGTTTTTAATTTTCCTTTTCACTTAAAGGTGTTTTAATTCACCATTTTCATTATTATGATCTTTGTTCTTTTCTCTCTTCTTGCTGGGCGAAGTGCTTCTCAAACTGCAAAAAACATTTTTGAAGATTTTTCGCCATTCATCCTTCAGCAATCTTCACGTTTCATTCTGGTAAGTCATTTTTGTTTTTTCTTTATTATTTTTCCATTCTTATGTTTTCTAGGTTGAGTATATGCATTTTTGTATGTGTTATGCATTTTTCTACGCATTCTTTTCAACGTTTTTTCCATCCTCTCCCACGCGTTTTTGTTTCTTCTTTTTCATTTCCCATCTTTTCTTTTCCATTCGTGTTTTTCTTATCCTCACGCAATGGAACCCTCGCGTTTTCTTTCCCTACGCATTTCCTTCTTTCCCTACGTGTTTCTTTCCTTTCCTTACGCATTCTTTCCTTGCTCTTCCCTCATGTTTCATTCGCCATCTCCTCTATGCCTGATGTTCTTTGAGAACTTGTATCTCTCCAACGTTTTTATGTTGAAATCTCTCTTTATGCGCTTTGGTGCCAACATTGAAGAGATCTATCATTTTGAAAGAAAGTTTCTTTAACCCTTGAATGCGTATGCAATGGTATTGAAACAAGTTTCAAAGCTTTCCATGAAAACAAAAATTGCCAAGCATGAGCGCCATTTAGATTCATCCTTACATCTGTTTTTCACTTAAAATGTGCCCAAATGCTGAAGCACCAAATTTTAGCGCTATGACATGTTGAACGAGTCAAAAATTTTCTAACTCCTGAGATGTAAGGGCGCTAAAATTTAGCGCCCTTGCATCAAAAGTGAATTTCCTGAGATGTAAGGGCGCTGAATTTTGGTGCCCTTACACTTTTTCCAAGTTTTCTACAATCCTTTCCAGATGAGCTTCATTTTTGACCAGTACACTCTAGAACCTTGTTTTTCCCATTTTGTGCATCATTTTGCATGCCTCGTCATCCGCTCCATGCTTTCCCATCCTCGTTGCTCATTTCGTGCTTTCCCATGTTTCCTAAAAATTAATGTTTGTTCTGGCTAAACGGATTGCAGTCTCTTTTCAAAGATCATCAAGTCAGAGTGATCAGAGTTCTAGTTCTTTTTGATGACTGCTAGTAAGCCTCCTTCTTCTTTGAAAGCAAAAGGAAAGATGAAGTACAAATATCAAGGTGTCTATCCGCCGACTGTAGTGCTCTCCAAGGTGGAAGAGATAAAAGACACAGAGGTTGGTCATCAAGACTTCGTTGATTTCACCAAGCAAACAGAGGTGAAGCCTCTTCTTGATTCAATGAGAGTGATTGTACACATCAATCTTCATTTGGTGGAAATGTTCCCCATAGCTGCACACAATATAGAGTTTGTTCTTCAAGTGGCGTCTCATTACATCAAAGAAAGCAGAAGTGTGATCGATTCTTCCGAGCATGAGATTCTGAGACTCGACCTTGATTTCTTTGATATTGTCTTCAAGGTCCCTCATATGGAGAAATACATTGATATTTCTATATCAAAAGCATAGGAGATCTTTGACGCTGATCCCAATAAAGCTAAACAGTTGATAAACACTCAATGGTTAAAGAAGCCTAAATCATCTGTTTCCAGATGGCCGAAAGGACTCCTGCGAAGTGACTTCAAAGATGACGTCAAGGATATGATCACATTTCTAAGCAGAGTGAAGGACTTTCCGAAATCATCCACTTTTCACGATTGGATGTATGAATACATCAGGATCATAAGAAGGAAGAAGGTGCATATTGACTGGGGAAAACAAATCAGTGATGAAATACACGAGCAGTTGATCAATGCTCCTTCTACATTGAAGTTCTACATGAATTCTTACCTGGTGTACGCGGCGGCTGTAATGAGACAATTCCTAGGTCTATCTATGAAAGGGAATTGGATGATGGTGCCTGTGTATAGATATTTTTATCAATTGGAGTTGAAGGAAAGCTTTCATCACTTCAGACAGGTCACTGATGCTTTCTTTGCACCTTTTCTCTTCAATTTTGATCCAGCTCTGGAAAGAAGAAGAGTATCTGATGAGGCTTATAAGGTGGTAAGTAAAGTTGGATGCATATTTCTCCAATTCCCAACGTTTAATTACTTGAGAGTAGGCTGCTACACTGGTTGTCCCTATATGCTACCACGTTATCCCTCTGATAAGTGGGTTCTCATGGAAACATGTAGACAGTTGATTTCAGTGCAAAAAAACAAAGAAGCAACCACAAGCGTGGATTCAAGTTCCCACTGACCATCAGCTGACATACTATCCAAACTGCACAAAAAGCTAAGTCTGTTTATGCTGAAATGTAGATCATGACCATCAAAACCTATAGGTATAGGTTTGATTTCGATTACCGAGATGTCAAAAAAAAGTTGTAAAAGGGTCACCATCACAGGTAATTTTTTGAGGACATCTGGGTAGATTACAGAGATGAAGAAGCCATTCACAAAATGGACTATTGTAGGTTGACTGTCCAATAGATCAGAGATCTTGGTATTGGTGACCTACTAGAGGATTTTGCAGATCCAGGTGATATCATGAATGCTGCCTATGATGAGCAAGAAATTGCTAAGAGGCCGTTGCCTACAATACAATGGTCTAGGAAAGAAGTCACCAGCATAAGAGAAATGTTGAGGCCAATCCTAGCCAATACTGCAGAATGGCTACATAAACATGGTTATGAAATGAAAAGTTTCAGAACATACTCAGAAGGAGAGGAATCCGAAGCAGAAGCTCGCCAACAGCAAGAACTTTGCAACAAAAATAGATCAACAGCCGTTCCTACTTCTTCACGATGAGGTCCTAGGATCAAGTTCACTGTTGGCAAGAAAGATACTCAGTCCATCCCAGATATAGTAATCACGAAATCTAATCCATCTCGCTCTAAAGGTAAAAAGCGTATTCTAGAGGAGGTAGATTCTGTTGAAGAAGAAACTTCAAGTGAACAATCTACTGAAGATGAAGATTCAGCAGAAGCAGACTCCGATGCAGAAGAGGTTTCTGAAAGTAGGCAAGAGTCTGATGAAGATTCTGAAGAAGGATCTAAAGGTGATTTTGAAGGTGAACCAAAATTGGAGAGACAAGAGGGTGATCAACACGAACCCGCGCATGATCAAGAAAGAACTACTTCTCCTGCTGAGAATGTAATTGAGGAAATTCCCAGAACATCATCGCCTGTGACTTCAAATGTTCCTCATACCCCTCCAGATTCAAGAACTCCTCCACCTCTTGTTCCCTCGTCACCTATTCCTACCACACGCATTCCTGCAGCTGAGATATCTCTTATCCCTGCAGCATCAACCTAGCTTGATACTTGTAGGCATCATTTTAAAATCTGCAAACAACTAAACTTCAAACAATGGGTTAGTGCCTTGCAAATTCTATCAAAATACCTCAATGAAATACATTACAAATGCTTTCAAAATGCCACAAATGATGATAAAAAGACTAAAGCATTATGAAAACAAAAACAAGCTACCTATTCCATAGTTGGATTGGTGTCACATGTGCTAGTGACCCTTTCCCAACCCTTGATAAAAAGCTCAAGATGATGAAGTGCAATGGAGATGAAAACAAGATTATTTCTCAAACCAAGAGAGTAACCTTGCATAAAATTGTGGATCCTTGAATGAGAATGAAGCCCCTATCTTATAGATTTTCAAAATGCTAAGTGTTAAAGAGGGACCAATGTGAGATCAAAAACAAGCCAATGAGTTGAGGACACTTGTCATCATGTGATTAGTTGATGTATGTGCAAGATTTGGGAAGAGTGCCCATGAGAGGGAGAATTTGAATTCAAATTTGCAATAAATTTTGAGAGGGGGACAAGAAAAAAGAGCAATAAATGCCATGTTTGACTTGTCATGTTGAGGAAAATGAGGTTTTAATAAATCAATAAATGATTTATTGTGCAAGTGGCTAGATCTAGATAATGCAAGTGGGATGTGATTAGCATTAGATTAGGATTAGATGATGATTATGCTGATTTAATCTAATTAGGTGAGTTGACATTTTGGACTTTGATAATTGATTTATTTAAATCAGAAAATGATGGAATACAATTTAAGATTTGATTTAAATGAAGTCTTGATTTATTTAATTAAATGGATGATGCAAGATGAAGGTTGAATGATAATGTTTATTTGATAAATGACCTTGAGATTATTTAATGAATGGATGAAAATGCACTTGATTAATTGATGAATGGTCTTAATGCGACATCTAATTTGACCGAATCCGATCGAATGCATAATGTGAATTTTGCATGTCTACATTTTTCCCCTCTTTGAAGCAATGTACTTGTTGCGTTGGTTCAAGAATAAACTTGCCGCGATCAAAATTTAAAAAAAAAATTGATTTTTTTTTCAGATGCCCTGGCGGAAAGAAGTGCACTGGTACATTGCCCCCTTGCAAAAAGATTCAATTTGAGGTTCGATCTACTACGTAAATATCCCGCATCTTCAAGGAAGCCATCATGACTTGATCGATAGTTCGACTTTAAGCTTCACCGAACATCATTTGTGATACAAGGCCCACATTGGACACTCAAGACGATCTTGGATGCAAGAAGCACTATCCGGCCATGAGATCTATCAATTTAGAATTCACACCATTGTGGGATTACACCGCTGGTCTAGATGAGAAGTTCGTGTAGGAGACTAGGAGGAAATTTGAAGACTTCCGCGCCCAATGCAAAGAAACATGAAGCAGCCCCCTATTCTCCAGTGTTAGACATTTCCGATGCATCCCATTATGCATCTTGTAAATATTTCTCGACATTTTCGAATGTCTTTTTGTAAATTGTAATTACACCAAGATCAAAGATGTAATATTTTGAAAACAAATTACACTTTGACTTTGGTCAAAGTTAGGTGAGATCTCCTAAAATCGCTCACCTAACTTTCCTTAATTTTCTCAATCTCTTTCCTAATTTTGCTCATCCCTCTTTCTATATAATGTGAGGGATTTTCATTGTAAATGATCCTTTAGTGTTTTGCAACGAAGTGCTGCCCTTTTTGAAGCAAATTTGTGAAACTTTGCGTTCATGCTTTGTGAATGAAATTCGATTAATAAAGAAGAGGATTGCAAGCCAAACTTTGCGTTGGATTCGATACTTTTGTGAGTTGATCTTATTCGGTGGTGATTAGCCAAGAATCAAGGACTCTATGAAGTTTATGTAAACTTCCTTTGTGTTACATTTATTATTTAGACTTGCATTTGTATTTGCTTATTTATTTGGTTTGAATGATCTACAAGACTTCGTACTTGTAATCATTCATGCTCTTTCATATTTTGCCAATGATCTAAGATTTTTGGCTTGTAATTATTCATACTCTGATACTTTTGTCGTAAAGATTCATGATTCGTGGTGCTTGTAATCGCTCTCAGGCTCTTTGATACTTTTGTTGGATGATCTACAAGACTTTGCGCTTGTAATTGTTCATGTTGGTCAAGGAATTGTTGTATCTAAGAAGACTTTGTGCTTCTAACGTGATAAACGACACATCTCATTGTGATTCAACATTGAAAAGCTATAGAACCACTTCTCAGGCTCTCGTGAGCTTCCCTTTTTACTTTATTTGTTTATTATTAATCACTTCTCGTATCTCTCACGCTTCACTTTGACATATATCAGTAAAACGGCTTAGTTGTTAGTTTAAGGTTATCAAGAATTGTAAATTTCCAAATCTATGAAGTATCAGAACATCTTCTCTCAAAAAGAGAGAAGGATGAATGTAACACACCCCCCCACTTCATAAGTTTTATGTACATTTTGTAATTACTTGTTTGATTTACTATCGCTTCTATTAGTAGTAAGAAGGGTGCCTCCCCTTTCTGAGAGGAGAGATTCATATCTCACATAGTTGTGGCTAAAGTCCAAGTTGTGTAATCTATCAAAAATCTGATTACATAATTTTCACCCAACACGCTCTTAATTTTTGTTTTGCAATGCTCCAATCTGAAACCTTGGCTTGCCCTCCATGTGTGACCATCTGAGGAATATCAGGGTAAAACAACCAAGCAGATATCCAAGACTGCCAAGTAGGGTGAGTAAATAAATGCAGATATGGTACTTGAACCTGCACAAGAGAGGACAACAAATAATAAGCACAAAAATATTCAGCTTCATGTCAACGTTGGGGACACTAATTATTTACTATCCAAAAAATTATTACATCCCTATTCTGAAAGATATATTTACTTGAACTCGTGACCAAAATTAATTGCAGAAACTAGATTTTCCAGTTCAGATATAACTTTGTAACAGTAGATCCTATGGCTCAGTGCCATATGGTAATGCCTCAGAAGTCCCAATGTATCAACCTCTCTACCTCCAGCCAGTCCAGGTGCTGTCACTGTTTCCTTTACTTTTATGCTTCCTTCACTCTTAAGGGGAAAGAAAAGCCTACCAGAACTAGAACTGTGACTATTTGTTCCTACCAAAATATTTTGATGAAAAACTTGTTGCAAGAACACTTCTGAATTGAGTGGATTTGGAAGTCTTCTACCTAAAGTAAGGAGCTCAGGAATATTTGTAGCATCTCCCTTTGTCACATTTCCCTTTTCTTCCTCATGTGTGGCACCATCTACATGCCACTCCAAATCTCCATCTATCATCTCAATAGCTGCATCCTTAGAATGTTCATTATCTTGTAGAACCTCTTGGCTTGAAGAGGAAGGTGAAAGGCGAATGCTTAGAGCTATTTCTGGACCCAAGTTCAGCTGGAGAAAATTTTCACGAATACCAATTACATTCACACCAGGAGAAGGGTGCAAAGCCTCCCAAATTACCAAGTCAAACACTTGCAACATTAAGTTAATCTTGTGAATTAAGACTCCAAATGCAAGCACCATTTAAACAAAATTTGAATGTTAGCCATATAATATCACAAGATCCATATAACAATGTAA
>VDFB02127038.1:76219-95520 GCA_007258455.2 Sequoia sempervirens | reverse complement strand
ACAAAATATTCAAGATTAACTTATAATTTCTCAAATACACAAGAATAATTACATGCTTAACTAAAATTCTCAAACAAGAATCAAGAGTTTGAAGGGAGCCTAAAATCTAATTTTATTTGAGACAACGATGTTGGGGTCATATTTTTTTGTTAAAATTTTGATCTTAGAGGGGCCTTAGATTCCATTGTTACTCTAGATATTTAAAATGATTTATATACTAGTGAAAAATGTTCAATGAAAACTATACATGAAAGGATGAAATGTCATGTGAGTGTCCCATGAGTTTGAATTTGAAGAGCTAATTAGATTCTAGAGAGAAAGAGTTGTGTAATGCATCATCCAATATAGTAGGTTTGGGTGTTGAAGTAGAAAAAATTGACAAAGAATGTAGTAGAAGCTCACTAAAATTTGAGGGAGAAAATTTGGTAGAAGTGAAGGGATGAGGAAGCTCAATAGGTAGAGAATCATTCAACATAACAAAAAAATAAACCAGATTTAAAAGAGAAAATGGAAAACTTTGACATAGAATTATTGAAGGATTTACTCATTAGAAAAAAATTAAGAAAAGGGATACATCAATAAGGTGTTGTCCAATTTTGTATCCAATGGTGAAATTTTGAAGGGTGATTCAATATGCTTTGAATAGGAAATTGTGAAAACATTGCAAGCACATAACAAACAAAATACAAGATTCTAAGCGAGGGCTAGAACAAGTTACTTTTTAAAGACATAAAAGTATAAATTCAATTTGGAAGATTTAGTGGGAGGTCAAAAACAAAAAAAGTGTTTCCACCTTTTGTTGAAAAGAAATGTCAAATAAACCAATGGTTTCAAAATGTAGGTACTTATTTCTATTTTAGAAAAAATAAATGATTCATCTTAAAGTTAGGTTAGGCATATTGTCCACTTTGATTAATCCTAGATGATTGAAAAAGGAATGGTGACTGAAATCTAGAGAGTTTTTAAATGGAATAAAAATGAAATCTACTTGTATGTAAAGGAATTGGAGAGACATAAAGATTTTGGATCAATACCATTCCAAAATATTCACGTTATTTGTGAGGGAATGGTGATAATAGTAGAACTTGGATGTTGCTTTAGCAATGCAACATTCATTCCAACTATGGAGAATTCAGATACATCATGCTTCATGAGCAAGAAGGTTATTAGGTTGTTTCAATATTTTGGAGAAGTATCAGTTAAAAGTGATCTGATTGTAATTGTAGATAGATGGAAGACCCTTATTTGATGCCCTTAAGGAAGTGAAAGGTTTTAAATTTGGTTCAAGGTCATAGGAGACATGTCCTATTTTCATGCAAGGGGTAGTTTGGGAGGAATAATAATTAGTAGGAGACATAACAACAACATTTGATTATATTGCACCTTTTAAGATGAATAGAAGAATTTATTAGAACTATTCTAGGAGTATTTTTAGATTATTCAATTGAAGAAATTGATCATCCTTTTCTCCAATGCCTTGATGGAGGTTTTCAAGGATGAAAATTAGGAGAATGTCTTCGTAGCACCCAAGAGGTTTGACCAAATTAGTGAATTAGTAGTTATATTTTATAATTTCTCCATCAAGAAGACTTCCTAGATTCTCTTAGACATGCTTGTACTAGAATACATATTTTTTGTAATGAGAACAATAATATGATCTCTGGATTTTTAGAATTGAGCTTTGGTATTGAATTTTGTAGTAGGTATTTTTTTATGCAAGAAGGAAATACTCTCCCTTCAAATTTGATCTAACATAAATTAGAAAACTCACAAATAAAATTAGATCTAGAATATGCAAACATAACAATTATTTCTTGATTGAAAGAAAAATCTTATTTCTATTACAAATCTGAGCCTATTGGCTTCACATTCAATATATGAAATCTAATTACAATGTCTTCCCCTTGCAAGAAGAAACTACCACAGAAAAATACCCTTCAAATCTGATTTCCATTCTTTCCCCTTCTTCTTCACCTTTCCACCATGTAAAACATTTAATTGTTTCAAATTGAAAGAATGAGAGTTGTAGTTGCCAAAACTCCTATGAGTTGCATTAAAATGTGCTTTTTAGTAGCCTCGAAGAACAATACACCAAAATCAAGAGAAAAGCTTACTCTCCATTTAGAAATTGCATTTAATGTTTTTAGATGCCTTATAATCTCTACCTTCAAACATGCCAAGAATAACAATCAACTTGACATCCACTCCACTCAATAGGACCCTAAAATAGCAACAAAAAAAACTCAATCTTGGGCGCCCAATTTGAACAACTGTCTTTTAGGAATGAATTAGTGAGTTGTCACAATTTGTAACTCCCAAGATATTATGCCAAGGAAAGGAAAATTAGAATATTGACTTGAAAATTACCTCCTACATAATCTCACATTACAAAAATGCTATAATATTAATATGTGACCAAAATATTTAAACAATATTTTGCCTTAATATTGCAAATATTCTCCTACAACAATTAAACTCAAACTATAGAAAACATTAAAGAATTTATTTTTTTTGGTTTATGATGGATAGCTTGTCCACCACAGATTCTTGTGCATCATTTTTTCTTCATGATCAATAAAATAACTAATAATTTTCCTTTTTATAACTTTTCGTTCTATCTTGTGAATCATCAGTTCCTTTATGATTTTAGGTCCCTTTATTAACTTCTATAAAAGTTATATGATTATTGTCCACATATATCAACTGCTTAATCATTCTATACATGGAAAACTTATCTAGGAGTTCTACAAACTAAATTTGGTGTATCACCATGTTTTATTTTAGCTATTTCATTTCATCTCTTTCTATTGGTAGATGTTAGAATAGGATAGGTTCAGTTTTAATAACTACAATCACATTTCAAGCATGTAATTAATGCTTTATTTGGAGGTTTGGTCTAAAATAATAAGGTTCTACACCCTAAGATCATTCCAATGGTATCTTTAGATCATTAAACTAGGTTTGACAACGGTGAAAATATATAATAAAAATAAGTTATTCTTAGAGAAGGTTGATTATATAGATAATGTTGCAAATTCATTTATGAGGCCACTAATCATATATTAGTTATCTCAGGTCAAAACAGCCACAATCTTTGATTCTTGTACATAATTATATTTATTTTACCTATGGATGTATTTGAAATATATAATGTCACATGGGAGAGTATTAGGATTATGATACTATTTATCTTAAAATACTCTATATTATTCAAGTGTATCTAACACTCTTGGAAATTCACCCAAGATGCATAGAGTGTAATTAAAAACTAATGTTTTATTTAGATTCTTCAAGAATCTTGGAATCAATTTTTATATGTATTCATAAAAGAGGTAGAGTTGGTACTGTAGGTACAAAGCTATATATAGCAAATCTCTCAACTTGGACATGTGAATTGAGTATTAGAGTATCAATAATGTTTTTGGTAGGTTCCATATGAGTTGGGCGATAATTTTGTATGTCTACCTTGGGATATGGACCAACATAGTGGAATTATAAGTAAAAAATTTCAGTTATTATTATGAACATCATGGCTCATTGAGAGTTATATTTACCATTTTTGAAAGAGCCTTTCCACTTTGTAAGCGAGTTTTTGCATTTTACCATGGTTTGATGATACACTACTTTGGGAAATCATATGTGGTTTTTGTATCAAAATAAATAGAGTTAATGTGTGGATGTATCTTATATTTGAAGATTAATACATGATATTCCTCTTTCTCATGTGAATCGAAAGATTTCTGCATTTAAATTTTAAGTTAATATGATTTACTGATTTATTTTTCATTGACGATTTCTATTATTACATAATTTAATCTTATGATAATCCTTATCAAAGAAATAAATTTCAGATTTACATATAAAAATTATTCTTGAAATAATTTAACTTTATTTCTTAACATGTTGATCTGTGTAAGGTGTGATGATTCCGTCCGTGAGCTCATAACGCTACTGTATGTTTTTCCTTTTGATGCCTTGTTTTGAGCGTGATATTTTGAGCCAAATATGCCATCCAGCTTACTTTTTATTGCAGACCCTCTAAATTTTCTCTAGAATATTTTGATTACAAGATATAAATAGAAATCTTAATAGGTCATCAGAAGTCTACACAAAAGGAAATTCAATACTTTGAATGGAGTTCTTATCAATGTTGAGGATACTATCTGCAATCTATAACCGTTTCATAATTAAAATCTTTATCATGGGACGGAGATAAAATCCTGCGAAGTCAAACTATTCTGCCTTAAACTGCTATTCTTGTCATTGTCAGAATACTAGCAATAATGATAATAATTGTTGAGAATGTAATGTCATTATAACTCATATATAAATTTCTTCAACTGGCAGAGAAGATCCTTGTACATTGCATCCATAAGCCCATTGAACTTAAACATGCCCTCTGTAACAGGGAACAGTGCATATGTATACCAAAGTAGTCAGTTCATGCATATATGTGTGGTAAGGCAGCTCTGTGTAAACTTAAGCAACCTCTTCTGGTTCTAAGATTCACTGGATTACCCATTGACCAGTTTTGCAAGGATTTTAATGTAATGAGTAATCTAGACGATCTATTGCCAAAGTTTAGTAGGCCATGGTTGTCAGGCATCTAGGTACTAAGTCCCAGTCTTCAATCTAAGAGGAAATCTAAAAGTTAGTCAGAGAAAGGCATTTGTTAAGTTACCAACTAAATGAAGAACGAAGTTGAAAAAGTGCCTGAACTATGTGGACACCAAGGCATGATGATCAATTCTGGCATCCTGCCATTGGCCTCGCAACTGCCAGAACAGATGCAAGAAAAGAAGCCTGAAAAAGACATCCCTAATCTTCAAAGTTCCACCAATATGATATGAGACTCGTGATTCACAATTTCAAGATTTAAGACACCTGATACACCAAGCTACTGACCGAGTTGCACAACTGCATTCGATTTTGATAAGACATTACATGAATGAAGCAATAAACATACCTTGATTCAAATGAACACCATGACAAGACACAACATAAAGCAATCATATGCTTATCAGTCTGTTAAAGACAGCTTTATGGTCTTGAGAATTGTGAATACTAAGCAATTGAATAAGTTCAATGCTTTCATTTGGGCATCGCATAACACACAGGATTATACCCAAAAGACCACATATGTAATACATGGCGTCCGAAAAGTGCTTCCACTCCATCATGCTGTTATGAACTTGCAGAGTAGTTGCACTTTTTTCTGTGAAAAGATATTCCAGTGCAGTTGTAGAATGTGAAAATGACTCATAAGTGAATATGATGGTCCTCTCTGAATAGATTCCACATCGCTCACACACACACACCCAACTGAATTGTTGAATTCCGACTATGTTCTCCTGCTCATTCGGTGTTATCTTCTTGATCAAACTGTAAACCCTAATCTGGGAGGTTTATGTTCATATGGGTTTCCTTCCTTTTATTCCATGATTCTTTCCTCTACATAATGTAATTGGTCATGTGGGAAGACTTTTGTTTCTCTCTTGGCAGAATTTTGTTCTTCATCTGCCTAATTTTGATATGTAATCTCCCCGCCTTCTAACTTTCTTTATATTACTAATAAAGTTTGTGGCTTACCCCCCCTATATATATATAAAACTCTCTCTTATGCATGTGTAAATCCCTCTCAAGAAGAATGACCTCCACTAACCGACACATTGATTCTCTGCCCTCACAAATTGGAGCCCGTTTTCAAAAACACTCAGCCAACATGGGCATCCAACACCTGTAGCTGGTCAAGAAAATTAAATGACCTGCAAATTTCATAACTCCCATGAATCCCACTGCCCCAAGTTTATTTTTGCCAATTAAACATTTAAAATTGCATTTTCCAGCACTTTCTCTCATTATAACTTTGCAACCAAAGTTTTTCCAATTATTAAATTCTGATTTTTGACACAAAAATTAACTAATTACTCAAAACATTATTCAAAACATGTCACATCAAAATTTAATCAATATTTGATTGATGCAAGATTGTCTACCACGGATGCACTTGCATCATTATATTTAACAAGTATGTCACTTGGGGGAGCAGCTCAAATATAGGGTCATTAAAGAAATGTGTGTCTAAGGTGATATAGAATAATCTACTCACTTCTAAAGAGATGCTATACTTAAATAAAGTTTAAAATGGTATTATAATGATAAAATTTTACATCTTTTAATTTTTTTGGTTTTTTTTAATGCTATTTTTAAAGTAATGATTGGTGTATAAATGATATATATTAATATAAAATTAGTAAATAATTTGATTATATTTTAGTTTATTCATTTTTTTGTTAGTTCAGATTCATATAGTTGTAAAATTAAGTCAAACTAGTTCTACTAGATTTAGTTAGTTATTATGAGCCAACATGATCATGAATTATGTTAACTTATGTGCTAAGATGTATTTATGGAGAAAACCTAAATCGCTTTTAGATCATAGTAGGATCATCTAGGATATAGTAAGGGAGTGCTTTTATTTATTACATCATCACAAGAGCATGATGTCATTATTTTCTTAGCTCCCTATGCATATTAGAAGGCTACATGTCTTTAAGGTTTTTTTTGTATTGTTGGGTTGGTAATAGGGGTTTAACCATGAAAGAATTCCCCCTATTTGGAAAGATCCTCAATGGTGTCTATAGACACCACGTATCTTTATTTGTAGGTCATGTATATCAAGATGAATAGATTCTGGGTGTCAAAATTGGTAATGCTTAGGTCTATTAAATATGTTCATGTGTCTATGCACACGATTAAAATCCCACACTCTTGGAGATTAGTTTTATAGTTACAAGATTGAACAAAAATGGAAACAATAACTTTCTCAATCTTCAACCAACCTATCATGGTCTAAAGTTGGCACAAGTTAAGGTTGCGGGAAAGTATGGCTTGAGGGGTATTCTCTCAATATCATCAATAATTTGAAGAATTGTGTTGCCCCTTCATGGACTATTGAATAATTGGTTAGGGATGCTATTGATATTATTAAATCCTTTGATGAGTATTACATTTGTCATATTTTGAGAGAAGGAAATGGATTAGCTAATGTTTTCACTAATCTAGGTGTTAGAGGTGTTAGGGAATGGGGTGTGAATGACCCCCTCCCTATGGAGGCAAATTGCAAGTATTAATCATGATAATTTCCAAAGTTAAATTGACCGGTGATTTATTAAGGCTTGGGGCGTGCATTACTTTCATCACGTGGAAGATTATTATGTCGAAGGATGTTAAGCTAGATATAGATTGAGTTGATTGTACTGGTCATGGTTGATATCCATATGGACTGGAACTCTAGGCTCATTATTTTCTCCTGCCATAATTCCATTTTCACATAGATTGTGGGAATTCTTTGTATCGCCTTCTCAAGGTTTCTCCACATTACATTCAAAGTTTTCAAGCTTCTCAACTTTGCAAATTTTGTAACCATGGGAGGTGATAGGAACTATGCAGAATATTTCTCTTTTGATGTTCTCAAGAAGAAGTCAAAGGTGTGGAAGATTTTAGAGAAAGGTGGGATGACTCTGTACCTAGAAAGGTTGCATGGTAACAACCTGCATACGATTGCATTGTTTGCAAAAGCATAGAACAACATGGTTTTGAAGTTGGGCATAATGTAGTTTGATGTGAATGAAGATTAGTTGCCTACATATGGTAAGAAAGTCTTCAAATACAAGAAGTAATCGTAGGCAGCCATGCAAAAAAATTTCAAAGGGGGTAAAGCTCCAGACCTAAAGACAACAAAGTGTGGTGGTTACTAGAGGAGCTCACTCAAGATACTATGGGGGATGTGGGCGAGGAACTCATGTGATACATCACCCTTGAAGGACACTTCTCTACAAAAAATGCTTACCATTTTGTCTTGCTCAATCACTTCCGCCATAAAAAGAGAATTCTTTTTCCCTATTATCTCTTGGTGTCACTGGATTCTGGTCTCAAGGACCACAAAAAAAAATCCAAAAATTTGGTTCTACATGTGGGGCTCATTCTTTTAATATTTGATTATATGCTAAAGCATTTGAGATGGCTAAGCCAATTGCTACCCCTAAGGCTAAGCAGCAAAAGCCAGTGGAGAATATGATATGATTTCTAAAGAGGAGCCAATTAGCAAGAAAGGGAAGAAGAGGAAAATTTTCTTGGAAAAGGAATCATAATTTGAGGAGGATGTGGACTATGTCTCAAATTCTCTTGCTTCCATGGAGGTGGTCCCAAAACCCCTACATTTGGTAAGTCTAAGAGAGGGGTGTCAATCCTTAATAAGGGTTATGAAACCTGCAGTAAGGAGTTGGCTGCTAAAATTCTGAGTAGATGCCTGAAGGAGAAGAATGAATTGATTAGTGAGGTGTCTTCACCGCCACCTACTTTTGGGAAAAATCATAAAAGGGAGCTAGAGGTGGGTATGTGTAGGTTAATGGTGGGCAAAAAAGTGGCAATGAGGAAAAAACACGTCTTTCATCGACCGAGAAAACGTGAAAAGAACATGTTGACTTTTTGTAGGCTTGGGTGTCACCATACCAAACACCAAAGCTACTTTTACACATCGGATATCCGATCCAAATTAGATATCTAATTTGGATCAGATATCCGATTTGTAAAAAGTATATATTAAACACTTTTGTCTCTTTTTTGAACTCATTCGGCTGAGAAGAACCCGTGGGTGCACTGTCCATCCATTGTTCGTGTAACGGATATCCGATATAGGCTAAATTTGATTTGGAAAGGTAAGTTTATTTATTTTCATTTGATTTGATTCAATTTTGATTTATATTTGAATGATTTCATATGGTTTTTGTTGATTTTTTTTTAAAATAGGGGTTTTGATTGAGTTTTTGTGAAAAAATTGAGTTTAGAATAGATTTTGATAAAAAAAATGAATGATTTTTGTGGATTTTTTTTCACAATAGAGTTTTTGATTGAATTTTTATGAAAAAACTGAATTGAGAATGGATTTTGATAAAAAAAAATGAATGTTTTTTGTGGATTTTTTTTCAAAATAGGGTTTTTGATTGAATTTTTATGAAACAATTGAGTTCAAAATAGATTTTGATTAAAAAATGAATGTTTTTAATGGATTTTGATTTAAAAATAGTGTTTCATTTATATTGTCTAATTTTAGATTAATTATTTTTTAACTTTAATCAGGCATTATGGCTGTCGAGAATGAAAATGCACAAATTCCACCAGTTGAAAATGAAAATCCACCAGCTAAGAATCAAAATGTAGAAATTCCAAATGCTCCACCACCTCCACAGCCATCAATTGAATAGTTAATTCATGAAAAATTGGAGCAATTGAGGGGCATTTGTGATGTTTATAGGAAAATCCCTCGATTATCCCATATGTCAACCACATTGACAGGAATAATTACAAATGTAGAAACCCTCTCCACCCAACATAATGCATTTCATTCATGGTGAGAAACCATGAGGCAATATTATGCATGTGGAATATCTTATGATGATGTGAAATATCTCCAAATAACAAAATCCCAAATAGCCTCTTTCTTTATTAACCCCAGCACTGGTTTGCCAGTTAATGTTAACAAGCCAAAACTTTCTATAAAATGGTGCACACATAGGGGCATAGTAGATAACTTTTGGGATCGTTGGTGTATGGTTTTTGATAAACCACCCAACAATAATCTTGATGTACCTTTTTACTTTATTAAAAAATTATATGCTGATTTTTTGTTAGGGCATCATGTCAATCACTTTGGCATTAAACCCTTCCAAGGCGTTGGTAGAGGTATGCGTCAGGATAGGCCAAGGGTAGCTAGAGTAGTTAGGCACCCACATGTTCCCTGTCCTTCCCTTCCTCCGCCACCTCTAGTACAACATCCAGATATTACGGAGGATGCAACCACACAAACTATCTAGGCCATTCACTCTTTGAGTGGTCTTTTGGTTTCCCATGCTTCTTCAATATCTCAGCCACATTCTGGTGATCTTGGCGATGGATCCAGTGCTACTGCATCATCCTCCTCAGGTCCACATATTTGCAATACATGCTAGCAAATATGTTTGGGTCCTATTGTACAGCCCCCTGAGCATCTATTAGACACTTCTAACTATGAATTCCAGGATGTGGAGATTATAGCAAATCACACGTAGGGGAGTGGAGCACACCCTACAAAGTCCTCTCCTGCTAGAGAGGTGGACATTGGAGTAGTTACACAGGTAACATTTAAGGTGTAAATTCATAACTTGCATTTTTTTAAAATGAATATTAATAAGAGATAGTATCAAGTACTAATATTTATTTACATGGTCTATTTAACAGTTAATGTCTAAGGAGGAGCTCACACAGGTGACATATAGCACCCTTAGGGCCATTTCATTTGGCCTCGACATGCACATAGTATGTATTTTCTCACTCACTCATTTACATTTTTTTACTGTATATTTGCTTGTCATTTGAATTGTCAATAATGAAATTATATATTAAATTATATTTTTATCTTACTCCCTGCTTGTAGCAAACACCTAGTGCGAGTGAGGTGCAACTCTCTCTAGACTATGGAGGCATAGTGTTGGATAAGGGAAAGGTAATTGAACTCAAATTTGATTGAATTAAAATTTATAAGATCTTTTATTGATTATGCATACATTGACATAGATTCGTAGTTTCATATGTACTTGTCATTTTTATGTATAGGAAGTTGTGAGCTATACATCACTGTTGATAAGTGCCACAACACCCAAAGGAGTAGGTATTCAAATTCCTGAAGGAGGAGGTGTTGAAACACCTCAAGGAGGAGCTGTTGAGAGACCTAAAGGAGATACAGAAAAAGATCAACCTAAAGAGGTATGTGTTTATTTTATTTTGTTCTTGGTAAATATATTCTTATTACTGACAATTCTATGCTAACTTGGATCAATTTCATGTTTTTGTTCACATATATAGATTGACGTTACAAAAGTTGGTTTGGTTAGTTCTTTGAGAGGGGTATATTCTAGGACTCATGACCCTTCAAAGAGATGTATATTTCAGGTAATCAAGATTTCAATTTTAGAGTTCAATTATAATTCAATGTGTATTGATTTTTATGTTAATTATTCAATTTTAAATTATATAGTATATCTAATCTCAATTGTGGTTTGACTTTTTCTTGTGCAGCTACCTTTAGAGCCAACGAGTGCTTCAAAGAGGCTCCATTTTGATGATCCACCAGTAGTTTAGGATGAGATAGACATTTTGGCATGTAAATTTTGAATAGATACTGAGATGGCATATGCCACATATTGTAAAACTTTGTTTGAGTTGGCATTGATGCCATTTTTGTATATGGACATACACTTGATTATTCGATAATTTGATATATATATAGAAGTTGACAATTGAAATTTAGTTTCCTCCTCATGTGCATGATTAAACTCTTTCAAGCAATGGTCAAATATCAATGTACAATAGCATAAAAAGAATGGTTAAATATTATGTAGTTTATATTCATATTACCGATTACATTGCATTGCACATCTTTCAAACTCAAAGCATTATTTCACATTGCATAAGTAACAACTAGATACTCATATGATTAACCCTACAAATTTCATACATTTGGAATAATTCAATGATCCTTAACTAAATTATTCATACAAATTTCTTAGATTTGGAATAATTCAATGAAAATCAGCCAAAACATTTAAACAACATATTTAGATCTAAAACATTCACATACGATAAATAGATCTACACATATAAGTTGGTTGGAATAGAGTATTTAATTAAAATAACTCACTTGATGATTACAATTTTTTCGCTTCAATTGTTTGCTCATAACCAAGATTACAATGATAAAAAAAAAAAATAGAAAAATATTGGGATGCTAAAATCCACTATGCTCGGCGTACATATGCAACCTTTTTGTGAAATTTCCCTCACAAATCCAAACAAGTTTCATCCTCCAAACTGGTGCAGGAGCACCTTAAGGTCTTTTGGAAGATCTTAGTGTTTTTTGGCTTGTAGGTGGTTCTAGCCAACCACCAAGGGAATAAGGACTATGATATAAAGTCCCTAGGTTTTTTTTAAGAGTGTGTTAGGGTAGGTTTGGCTTAGATTCTTGAACTTTATGAGTTCCTAGACAAATCTTGGCAATTTGAGCATTTTGGCAATGTTGCCTTGGCAATTTGGCCTAAAAGTTGAAAAATAGCATTAATGTTGTTCTAAGTCCGACCCAAGGGTCCTAGCACATGGGAGAAAGGTATATAAGGTCATCCAAACCCTAATACCTAGGTTGGAAGTTCATTTTCATGAATTGAGACTTGGAGAGCATTTTTGTGTGATTGGAATTTAGCAACTTTTCAGTGCATTTTTTTGTTTGAGCCTTCATCTAGTCAAGAATGGATTGAAAGGACTAACCTGATGCTTTGATTGTTTCATTTGTTTCATTTACTTACTGTACCTAGCATTAGATAAGTCATTTAGACCAACTGGTTAAGGTTTTGCAAGTTTTTGGGTTTTTGGACTCACTGCCGGTTTAGGCCAGTTTTGTGAATAATGAGTCCCACTTGAGTTCCCATTGCTTTCCTCTCATGGCCACTTGGAATAAAGCTAGGGACTATGTAAATAATGTACATACAGGTTTAGGAGTCTTTTTTTGCAGGGGAAGTGAAGAAACTATCAAGCAGTAGGCGAGTGCAAGTGCATTTTTGCTAGTGGCTTGGAGAGGATAGCAGTAAAGAAAGCTGCTAAATGGATTGGTTTGTGCCAATAAAGAGAATTGGAGTGTGGTAAAATGTATTCTATACATGTGTGTCCAAGGAGGAGAGTTGAGGAGGTCATTGAAGCCCTCAAAGTTGGAAAAAGGAGTTAAAACCCTTAAAACCCTTGAAATTAGGGAGGTACGAGGACAGTCATATGAATGGCCACTTGCGAGACCTTACACCTAGTAAATATTGAAGCCTAGGGTACCACTAGAAATAATATCAAAACATATTTTGGGGTTTTTAAGACCATTTTTGAGAAAAGGAAAGAAAATGGGTTCTAGGAGGCCTAGTTGGGGTAAAAGGCTACAAGGCCTAAAATGGATTTTTTCAAGAAAGTGATGGGAGAATGGTGAAAGAATCTAATGAGATGGATTAGTGAGGTGTCAAATCAACAAAGAGACAGTAGAATAACCTTTCCTAGCCCCTAGAGTGGTGATGCAGAGGGTCAAGGACTTTGAAAGAAACACAAAGTTTTAAGGCTAATAATGATTCACTCTCAAATGCCATTATAGGCTCCAATAGGTCATAATAAATGCTTTGACTTGCTTGGAAGATCCTCCTGACCCCTACACTCTCCTAGTTCTTGAAGTTCTCCTTGAAGGCCCTAGGTGCTCCTACACCATTCTCCCCAGGAAAGAAAGAAATCTTGCCCCAAGAAGTGTCCCATGTGTTGCCACCAAAAGATATTTTGCTCACATGTGTTTTCATCTTCCAATGAGCAGGTATGTAGTCCCCCAAAGTCAATGTCTTTCTCTTCTACCAATCTACATTCTTGACAGAACCAAAATATGGATTACTGTGTCCTCTTTGCTGCTTGATAATAGTGGGTTCTTGTGCCCTACTCCTGCCCTCATTCCATTGTCTCCTTTGTGAAAGAACTCCACCATTATCACCCTTAATCATAGGGCATTCAATGCCTCCAACCCTGATACTGTCCAAATCCCACAAAGTCTGATTTGAAGGACTGTCCACCCCATAACCCTGCTGCAACTTGTCTTTTTTTAGCCTACCAATGCCTTCCCCTGTTTCACCCTGCTTATTCACCTACAAACTCTTCTCAAAACAAATCACAAAACTATCATTAGACTACTCCAAAGGTAAAGGAACCAACTGATATTTAACATTTCCTTTGTGAGCCAAATATGTGTTAAGAAACCCATCATGCAATGTTCTTCTAACATACTGCCATGGCCTCCCCAAGATAATATGACCACAAGTCATTGGAGTGACATCACAAAGCACTCTATCCTGATATGAACCAATTGAGAAATCAACAAAAGCTCTCTTACCAATCTCTACATGTTGTCCTTGAGTTACCCAAGTGGCCTTGTAGGGCATAGGGTGATCAAAAGTTTCAATCCCTAACTTGGTTATCATATCAAGTGAAACTAAATTGCTATGTGACCCTGAATCTATGAGCAATCTGTAGATCTTACCATGACTGAGACAATTTGTTTTGAAAATGGTTACCTTTGGTTCTTGATGAAGTCTTTCTCCTTGCTTGATCATGAGAAACTCACCATCAGTCACAGGGTCTGCCATGAATGTTTGTGGTTCCTCCTTCTTATCTTCTTCTTCTTGTACCAAGTTAGCTCTCCTTTCTCTGCCCCTATCAGCTTGTTCCCATTTAGGACACTTGAAGGATGGATGCCCTGGTTCATTGCAATTGAAACATCTACCTGTGAATGGTCCTCTACCTTGTCCAAATCTGTCTCCTCCTCTAGGAGTGTATCCACCTCTTTGATCAAAAAATGCTTCTTTACCCTTGTCATTGCTGCTCTTATCATTACTGCCTTGTCCTTGCTCTCTATTACCTCTACCTCTATTTGAACTACCTCCTCTTCCACCATTGTTTGATATTTCTTGCTTCCTTTTCACCTTTTCTTCTGCTCTAATGGCCAACTGAAAACATTCTCCCAATGTCCTTGGCAATTGCAAACCAATCTCATCTTGTAGATTGTACCTCAAGCCATTGATGTACCTGGCTATTTTCTCATCCTCTTCTTCATAACCTCCTCTAATACTAAGCTTGTGAAATTGCTCAGTATAGGACATAACATCCAAGTCCTTTCGCTTTAAATTTTGTCTCATCCTTTCTAGATGAATGGTATAATCAGATGGTAGGAACTGCTCCTTGACCAAACTCTTCATCCTTGCCCATGTAGAGACTTTTGCCAATCCTCTAGCCAACCTATCATTTTGAAAACTAGTCCACCATGTTAATACTGTGCCTCTCAACTTGGTTTTAGCAAACTTAACCTTCCTCTCTTCATCCATCTCCTCAAACTCAAAGTAGTTTTTCAAGGCATCAAGCCATCCCAACACCTCCTCACTATCCATCTTCCCTTGATAGATAGGCAAATCTATGTGACTCTTCCCTCCATGACCTTGTACTGCTTTCAACAACCTCACTAACCTCCTTTCCTCTAGGTCCTCTATATCATCTGCTTGTTGTTCCTGATTTACCCTCACATGCTCTTCATCTTCATCATTGTTTTCTTGGTCTTCTTGTTCTTCTCTCCTCCTACTCCTCTCAAGGTTATTGATCCTTGCCTGCATAGTGTCTCTATCTCTTCTCCATTGTCTTTCTTCTCTTGCTCTTGGTACTTCTTGTTCCCTTCTTTCTCTTCTCTCGCTCTCCAAGATCTCCTTCAACTCTTCCAACTCTCTTACCAATTGATTCTTTGGTGCCATTGCTATTTCTTCAATCCCTAAAGGACCTACTCACTGCTCTGATACCACTCTAATGCAGAGGGTCAGGGACTTTGAAAGAAACACAAAGTTTTAAGGCTAATAATGATTCACTCTCAAATTCCATTATAAGCTCCAATAGGTCATAATTGATGCTTTGACTTGCTTGGAAGGTCCTCCTGACCCCTGCACTCTCCTGGTTCTTGAAGTGCTCCTTGAAGGCCCTAGGTGCTCTTGCACCAAGTGGTTAGGACACTTTGGGTCAGTTTGGATCCCAGGGAAGCCTAGTGGCAAATTGAGAGTAATGGAGAAGAATTTGAAATTGGTGGAGAGTCTTATGACGTGAGAGGGGTTTAGGAGAGATCCCTGAATAGGGTAGAGAGGAATACCCTAGGAAGACTAGAGAATAGGTCTTGGGAAGAGAAAGAGTGCTCTTGAAAGGTAAGTCTCCCCATCAAATTGGTAAAGGAAGAGGTAGAGACTCTAGAGGTGGACAACTCAGAGAAAGGAGAAAAACTCATGTTAAGAAGGATTTTGATCAAAGAACCGAGGATGAACACAAACAAAGGAGAGCTCATTTTAGAGTCAAGTGCAAGATACAAGGTAAGGTTTGCAAGGTCATCATAGACCCATGATCAACTGATAATGTCATCTTAGAGGAGGTAGTACAAAATTTGAAACTCATCAAGATACCCCATTCTCAGTTGGCCTACTCCAAAGACAGGGACATAAGTTAGGAGTTTCCATGGATTAGCTCAATTCTAAAGGAAATTTGTGAGAAGGTTTAGTGAAATTTGTGCACCGGTTCTTGACACCATCAAAGGAGGATTGAAAAAAAAGTTTTTGTGGAGAAAAGAAGCCAATGAAGGATTTGAAAGGTTGAAGAGGGCGATAGCTACCCAAACTATCTTAGTTTTACCAAGTTTTAACAAACCATTCATAGTAGAATGTGATGCAAGTAACATAGCAGTAGGAGTTTTCCTAAGCCAAGAAAGTTAAGATGACACAAGTAACATAGTAGTTGAACAATTTTAGAAAAAAGAAAGTTATGTCACGGTCCGCATTCAATCCAACAAGCAAAAATCATAGCTCAGCCTCTTCAAATGAAAATGCTTGTTTACAAAACAAATGAATAAGAATGAGGTAGTTAAGGTGTTTGAAGTTATTTAGAGGTCACTTTTAGGGTGGAAGGCTTAAAACTCCATTTCAAATGCACAAAAAAGAATGAAATTAATTCAAACCAAGTTTGTCAAGAAGTTAACTATGTTGCCCACTAGTTTCCCTTAAGAGTCCAAAGTGCTAAAAGACAACAATATTTGAAGGTCTACTTCTAGGAGACCGTGATGCTTACAGAATCTCCGTCTGAGGCTATGGGATTGTGTTGGGACCATCTACAAAAACCTCTCTTGGTTTTTTTCTATCTCAGAGGCATTTTGCTATGGTGATGACTTTTCAATGGAAGAAAAAGTTGCCAGATGCAAGTAGTGTAAAGTTGCAAAGTGGTGCAACTTTCACTCCGCAGCTCGTACGACCAAACGAACTGTTCCAACACATCCGAATGGGTACATTTACACTAGGGATGGTCCTCTCTTGCACCCAAATACGCTGAATCACTCTGAGCTACATTAGACCGGCGATTTCCCTTAAGAGTCCAAAGTGCTAAAAGGAAGCAATCTTTGAAGGTCTATTTCTCGGAAACCATGATGCTTATAGACTCTCCGTCCAAGGCTATGGGATTGTGTTGGGATCATCTACAAAAACCTCTCTCGGTTTTTACTATCTCGGAGGCATTTTCCTGCGGTGATGACTTTTCAATGGAGGGAAAAGCTGCCAGATGCAAGCAGTGTAAAGTTGCAAAGTGGTGCAACGTTCACTCTGCAGCTTGTACGACCAATTGGACTATTCCAACACGTTTGAATGAGTACGTTTACACTAGGGATGGTCCTCTCTTGCACCCAAATATGTCGAGTCACCCCGAGCTACATTGGACCGACGATTTCCCTTAAGAGTCTAAAGTGTTAAAAGGAAGCAATATTTGAAGGTCTATTTCTTAGAGACTGTGATGCTTACAGACTCTCTGTCCAAGGCTATGGGATAGTGTTGGGACCATCTACAAAAACCTTTCTCAGTTTTTACTATCTCAGAGGCGTTTTCCTATGGTGATGACTTTTCAGTGGAGGGAAAAGTTGCCAGATGCAAGCAGTGTAAAGTTGCAAAGTGGTGCAACGTTCACTCCGTAGCTTGTACAACCAATTGGACAGTTCCAAAACATCCAAATGGATAGGTTTACACTAGGGATGGTCCTCTCTTGCACCCAAATACGCCAAATCACTCTGAGCTACATTGGACCGACAATTTCCCATAAAAGTCCAAAGTGCTAAAAGATAGCAATCTTTGAAGGTCTATTTATCAAAGACCGTGATGCTTACAGACTCTCTGTCTGAGGCTATGGGATTGTGTTGGGACCATCTACAAAAACCTCTCTCGATTTTTACTATCTCAGAGGCGTTTTCCTATGGTGATGACTTTTTAGTGGAGGGAAAAGTTGTCAGATGCAAGCAGTGTAAACTTGCAAGGTGGTGCAACGTTCACTCTGCAGCTCGTACGACCAACTAGACTATTACAACACATTCGAATGGGTACTTTTATGCTAGGGATGGTCCTCTCTTAACCCAAATATGCCGAATCACTCTGAGCTACATTGGACCAGCGATTTCCCTTAAGAGTCCAAAGTTCTAAAAGGCAGCAATCTTTGAAGGTCTATTTCTTGAAGACTGTGATGCTTACAAACGGTCCATCTAAGGCTATGGATTGTGTTGGGACCATCTACAAAAACTTCTCTCGGTTTTTACTATCTCGAAGGCATTTTCCTGTGGTGATGAATTTTCAGTGGAGGGAAAATTTGCCAGATGCAAGCAGTGTAAAGTTGCAAAGTGGTGCAATGTTCACTATGCAGCTCATACGAACAACTAGACTATTCCAACACATTTGGATGGGTACGTTTACACTACAGAGGGTCCTCTCTTGCACCCAAATATGTTGAATCACTCTGAGCTACATTGGACCGGCGATTTCCCTTAAGAGTCCAAAGTGTTAAAAGGTAGCAATCTTTGAAGGTCTATTTCTTAGAGACTGTGATGCTTACAGACTCTCTGTTTGAGGCAATGGGATCATGTTGGGACCATCTAAAAAAACCGCTCTCGATTTTTACTATCTCGGAGGCGTTTTCCTATGACTGGAGGGAAAAGTTGCCAGATGCAAGCAGTGTAAAATTGCAAAGTGGTGCACCTTTCACTCCGTAGCTCGTACGACCAAACAGACTATTCCAACACGTCTGGATGGGTACGTTTACGCTAGGTATGGTCCTCTCTTGCACCCAAATATGCCGAATCACTTTGAGCTACATTGGACCAGCGATTTCCCTTAAGAGTCCAAAGTGCTAAAAGGTAGCAATCTTTGAAGGTCTATTTCTCAGAGACCCTGATGCTTACAGAATCTTCGTCCAAGGCTATGGGATTGTGTTGTGACCATCTACAAAAACCTCTCTCATTTTTTGCTATCTCGGAGGCGTTTTCCTGTGGTGATGACTTTTCAATGGAGGGAAAAGTTTGCAGATGCAAGCAGTGTAAAGTTGCAAAGTGGTGCAACTTTCACTCCGCAGCTCGTACAACCAAACGGACTGTTCAAACACATCCAAATGGCTAATTTTACGCTGGGTATGGTCCTCTCTTGTACCCAACTACGTCAAATCACTCTGAGCTACATTGGACCGGTGATTTCCCTTAAGAGTCCAAAGTGCTAAAAGGCAGAAATCTTTGAAGGTCTATTTCTCGGAGACCATGATGCTTACAGACTCTCTATCCAAGGCTATGGGATCATGTTGGGACCATCTACAAAAACCTCTCT
>VDFB02127038.1:0-76119 GCA_007258455.2 Sequoia sempervirens | reverse complement strand
CTTATATCCTTTTGCTTGCATATATCTTCCTCATGATGGATCATGGAGTGCGATTTGAAACATTGATACAAAAATTCACACAGTTTCAATCCAAAAACATGAGCACTTGATTACTATGGATTGTGGAAACTTGATGTTAATACAATGAAGTATAAAAAATCTGACATATATAATATATCACTTGATAAAGGAAACTATTCTACAAGAATCTACAGTGAACAATATATCAATAAAACATTGCAAAATAAGAGTGGATGAGTTGCATACCAAGTAGATAAGAGAACAAAAGTCCAAACCATAACTAAATAGAATAACTAATCTTGAGAGGGTAAATCCAAATCCTAGACAAATGTAAAATAAATATATAAAATAAAAAATCAAATCGAAAACACTTATGTAAGAGGATAATTCATAGAAATAAATATCTAGGGGTGAAAGGATGTTGTGTTCACCAAAAATATTAGAAAAATAACACATCTCATATAAATTTCCATGATAAATGAACGAGTCCATAATGAATAAATAGCTAAAATGGGATAGTGAGTTTGGATTCATAATAATTAAATATTCCATTACCCAGTTGGGACTTGAACCTAAGGCTTCTCCTTTGCTATTAGTGTGTTCTACCAATGATCTATTGGTCCAAATTTTGATTGGTCTTTTCATGATTCATGTTTGTTTTGTTTCTCCAATAAGCCTCCTTAAGGTACATTGTGCATGCCGAAGGATCCTTAATTGGATTTTCTATCATGTAATATTTGGTATAAAATACTTTGATACCATGCTACAAATTTTAAGTACTAGCAAAAATTTGAATTTAGGACCCACTTACTCTTGGGATGCTCTAACACTAACCTACTATTCCACTTTGTCTATAGTCATTTTATGATTTTGATGTGGTCTATTTTTCCAACAATAATAATATTAAAATGAATAGATAGATTAAAATAATGTAATAATGATATTTCTAAAAGTTCCATCTAGAGGGAGTTCCGAATCCCTTCTAAAGGAAAGTAATCACCTTACTCTAAAATGTTCACCTTTAAAATTCCATCCTCTAGCCCTCTTTTTTAATCCTATAACTAGGGTCATGCATAGTGGATCTTGTCTTTCTACCCTATCTATGAAAATGGATAAAAGTGTTAGTGATCCCCTTGGATATCTACAGGTCCCATTATCAAGGATAAATGTTAAATATATAAGAGTTGGAGATTAGCTCTACACCCAAGAACACCTACAAAGACAATGATAAACCTTCTACAAGAGGATATGCAATAATGAGCTTGCTTGATATTAAGACCTCTCAAATGATGTGGTATTAAGTATGATAAAGTATGATACAAATGAGTACAAGCACCTTCCTTATATAGGAAATGTTGAGATGTCGTAAGTAATATGGTGTTTCCATGTGTCTCAATCTAAAAACATGTGACAACTAACTACCTAGAATGATATGAAGATAGTATAATGCTTCTAGGAAAGACAATTCATTCTTCTAGAAGGAATTTTCGATCCTAAATGCGCATGTGAAGGGGGATGGCCCCATTATAGCTAATTTCATAATAAATGCAACCTAGGACCTAATTAAATAATATGCCTAAGTTAAACTTATGCAAGTGTAATTAAATATTAATTACACCAAAACCCCCCCATAAGTGCAACTAAGGGAGGAAATGATAATGTAATGACTATGCAATGATGGAATGATGGGTCCTGACTACATGATGGCCATTTCATATATTGGTTTTATAAATGAGAGTGAAATACAACTAATCTCCCACAAATGGAGAAAAGAGGAAACCTAGTGGGAAGAAAATCATTTTCCTAAACAGAGATGAAATACAGATAAGTGAGGAAGGATGGAGGACTCCATAATAACCCCCAAGTACACCATCTGTCACATGGATACAATACAATCAATAACCCCCCATAGGAGGGGAATAGAGAGACTATATAGGTTCCCAAAAATATGAGATCACCTACAAAAATGGTAAGTTCCTGAAGACAAAACATGATCCAATGTCGACAAATAACTTGTCACCATTTTGAAAGAAACAAAACCATGTACAAGTGTAGCAATGCTTCCCATTTTGGATAGGAATTGAAGGAAGGAAGGATAAATATGTATGATGACGATGTCTCTAAAATATGCTCATGTGTCTCCTTTCCCAAGGCAGATGAATATGCCACAATCAAATTAGGTACATGACCAGTCAATGTAGAAGGTGACAAACTAGGATGATATGGAAATTGATGCTAAAGAAAAGATCATGATGGTTTGACAATAGTTGTGCAATGGATGTTATCAAACATGAGGGATATCCCCTCAAATGAATCCTCCAAATCTGAAATGTGAGACTCCACAAACAAGGATGCAATGTTTGATAGATAGGAATCCCAATAAGGAAGATAATGAGATACTTGTTGTAATGAATCACTAGAAGTGCTCAATGAATCACCACCATGAGAATGTTCCTATTGAATAGGAGTGATGGGAGCCCCAGTTAATGAATCTGCACAAGGAATCACTAAAGGTTAAGGTACATCAATTGTCTTTGATGGATAAGGAGCATCTAAAGAACCCTCGTCATCCTCATATGAAGATTCAAAGTAGTCCAAATATTCAAACTCCTGCATAGTATCTGCATCATAGGGTATCCAATCTGAAAGATGAAGATGCACAAGACAATTTGAAATAGGATCATCTGCGAATGGCCAAGTATCATGATCACCATGTATCTCCTAAATTTTACTCCAAAGAGTGAGGGAAATCACAATGATCAACACTTTTCAAAGTGGAAATGTTAATATGCATTGTAATTCAACTCCTAAAACACGATCCCTTTTGCAATTTCATGCAAATTTCTTACTATTAGTACTAGGAGGGGGAACAAGATTATGCAAATGTGGAAAGAAATGAAACCATTAGAGATGTTTTGGGTATGTGTAGGATCATCATGGAAAAAATAGGACCTTAAGTGGCGAAAAATTCAAAAAAATTAGAGTTAGGCAACTTGACATAAAAATTTGAATAAGTTATCTATATTATTTCAAAAATATGTAAGAATTGAATTTGTATCAAATTGAATGTAGTTTCCAAAATACTAGGTTTATTTGATTTTTTAAAAATCTATTTGGTGAAAATTTGAAATTTCAATGCAGTAGTGCTTAAATTTCGAGGGAAAAATAAGATGAATAATGCAATCACAACTACCTAACCACAATAAAATGACAATATTTTTTATAATATTTTAGATATAAGTAGAGGACTCTCATGTTCTGATGTGATGCATTTTTTTTTATGAAATTTTTTCCAAGTAAATAATTAATTATGATTTTTATTACAATTTTTTTAAAAAACTTGTAATAATAGAACTCACCTTAGCGGTCAAACTGTTCACTTCAAAATTCAACTTTTTAAAAAAATCCTATAGTATGTGGAAACTGGGAATGTGACACATCTTTCCAGTTCAAAATGTGATATTGTTTAGAAGCTATAGATGTTTTCAATCAACCCTATCAATGCAGACCTTGGTCATAGTGCAAATAGAAAATGAATAATAATAATTTATTAAATTCAAAGTAAAGCATAATTTATATTGATGGAAGCTGATAATTTCCTCTAAAACCCTTTTTGTTTCATGATTTTGGGTCAAAAGTTGTCTTCACATGCCATCATAGCTGCCACTTTTTGACTATCATGATCTGCACATGCCGATGGATTGCTTGATTTTTTGAAAAATCGCAAAAGAAATAAATTACCTTAGAATATGAATATTTTATATAAAATGGGGGCTTGGGTTATGTAATGAAGGGTTAGATGGAAGCCCAATGCTCAATTTTGCGAGAGATACAAACCACTCCAACTTGTAATAAAACTTCAAGGAAAAACCTCAAATATAATTTTGCTTTCAAATTTTTCTGATTCTTCAGGTCATCATATGATGCAAGAGAAGAGCATACTCAACCTTACTAAAATTCACCAAGATCTTACATCCATGGCTCAATCCTTAGATTTGAGAAGGGTATTGCAGGAAAGGTTTCGATACCATGTAAGAGTTGGAGATTAGCTTCACACCCAAGAACTCCTACAAAAAAAGAAAACCTTCTACAAGAGGATATAAAAGAATATGAGCTTGCTTGATATTAAGACCTCTCAAATAGTGAGGTATGAAGTATGGTAATGTATGATACAAATGAGTACACACACCTTCCTTATATAGGAAATGTTGAGATGTAGTAAGTAATATGATGTTGCCATGTGCCTTGATCTAATAACATGTGACAACTAACTAACTACCTAGAATGATGTGGAGATAGGATAAGGCTTCTAGAAAAGACAACTCATCCTTCTAGATGGAATATTTTATCCTAAATACATGTGAAGGGGGATGACCCCATTATATAACTGATTTCCTAATAAATGCAACCTATGACTTAATTAAATAATATGCTTAAGTTAAACTTATGCAAGTGTAATTAAATATTAATTACACCAACAAAATAAATTTAGAAGAGGATCTATTTGGAGTGCCTAGTGTGATGCCTCTTCTATCAATACTAGTAATTAGTGGAATGTGAATTCTAAGAAATTAAAGGCATTGGAAAAAGGTGTTACATGTGGGTTTCTTGAATGCATCACTATTAAAACCATGAGCAATTCAAATCTAAGATTAAATCTTTGGAAGAAAATTTAAAACTACAATATCATAGTGGTTAAAAGTGGATTTAAATAAAAGACTAAAGAGAAGAATGACCAACTTGTATCTAGTCAATTCAATCTTAAATCAGTGAAGGATAATGTGAAGATTAAATTACCTAACAAAGAGTGGGATATAACCAAGACCAATCATATACTATTTTAAAAATATATGGTCTCATTGAGCTAGGTTTTTGAAAGTGGGAAAAAAATAGGAACCTCTAATCACTTATTTGGACAAATTTATTCATTAAATTAGGAACAAAATTAAGAATTTTTCCATAATTATCTCAATGCTTCATGATAGTCTAATGAAGAGAGAGAATTTATATGAAGGTTAAGGGCCTAGTAAGAGTCCTATCATATTCCAAAAGTTGTCAAAAGACAATGTTGTGATTCCCTTAGATAAGGAGGTCCTTGTGGATCACCTTGAATTTATTTGTGAAGAGTGGGAGGTAATAAATGGCCTAAAGCAGATGTCTTCTATGTAGTCCACTTTGCTTTAGATCATTTATGTTATTTTCTCTACTATTTGTGTGCTTATAGTCTATTTTTTTGTTCTCTTTATTGTTGTTTCTATGTTGGTAGACTATACTTCTTATAGAGATTAGTCTCTTAAAATTTTCCTTTTGGAGATTTATTTGTAGTTTAATAGTCTAAACTATGAAAAGGTTTGGACCCTTTCAAAAACCCACTTTACCTATACTAAAATAATTAAATGTGATACTTAGCTCAAAAAATCAATTAATGTGAGATGAGTACTTAGGTAAAAACTTAATATGATATTTTTATGCCATGCATTTTTAAGTGATTAAATGATGTGTTGAAGATTGAGAAATTTTTTGATTAGAGGTAAAAATTGGGTTTTGAAGGGGCCCAAAACCATTTACAAAAAACAATAGTTGAAACTAAAGAAAACTATATAAAGTATATATCATCCCATATGCAACATACCATCAACAAAACATCAACAAAAGGAAGGTATGTGTGAGGATCATGATGGGCCAAAAGTGATGCTTAATATGATGGGTATGTGGCTGAGCTATTTTTTACTCAAAATTGATGAAACAAAAAGTTTTAAAGGATATTCTCAACTTTCCTAGGTATAAAATTTTTCTTTACTTTGAATTTAATAGTATTGTATTTATTTTCTATTCAAATTATATTCAGATCTTGATTGATAGACTGATTAAAAACATCTATAGCTTTCAAATAGGTATCACATTTTGGATGAAGGCATGCATGCATTGCATACTTCACATACTATAGGATTAAAAAAGAAAAAATGAATTTCATGAATTTGCACGGTAAGTTAAGATAGTTAGACATCGAGCTTTTTATATTTTTTTAAAATTTGTAATTAATTATTTACTTGGAAAAAGGTACAAAAAATATGCATCACATTGGGGCATGAGTTCTCTACTTATATCTAAAATCTTGTAAAAAAATATTATCATTTTATTGTGGTTAGGGTGGTCAGACAGACACCTACTTCTTATTTTTCTCCTAAAATTGAAGTACCACTACATTGAAATTTCAAATTTTCAACAAATAGTTTTTCTTTTTTAAACAAAACCTGGGTACTTTAAAACTAATTTCAATTTGCTAAAAGATTCTATTCTTACATATTTTTGCAAAATAATGGAGATAACTTGGTAAAATTTTTTATGTCAAGTTGTCTAACACAAGTTTTCTAATTTTTTTTCCACTTGGGGCCTATTTTTTTGATGATGATCATTACACCTTTTAAGAGGAACATAAAAAAAAACACTACATATTCTTCATGATATCAATACCCTCCACATTGCACGCCACAACCTTCTGACCATCATCCAAGACATCAGACAGTTCTTTAACAGGAGCCCCAACCTGAGCCTTAGTCTTATTTTGTATTCTAGACCTAGGCCCACCCATATTCACCTCACTAATCAAAACATTATTCTTATCACTGCCCTTATCAACAAACACCTCTTCCTTCATTAGCTTACCACCAGCACCAATTTATTCAGAATGAATAATCTCCTTCTGTTTCTTGGCACTATCAAAAGGAGAGGTAATACCAATAGACTCAAAATTAACCATAGATTTAGTTCTCTCCCCACCCCTTTCCATGTTAGCACAAATCCCCTCTAGTTGATCCTCTAGGGTGAGAAATCTACCTTCAGGATTTTGCTTCATCTTAAGAATTTCATCTACTACAATTTTCAAAGAGTTAAATAGTCCATCAATCTAGTTCTAAATTGAAGACTCATCAACTTTGCTGATCACACCTTGAACTTTAACTTTGGTCATGTTAAGTTCAAGGAACACCCATTTAAACAATTTGAATAAAACAATGGAACCCTCTCTAGCAGTTCCCAAAACAATAGAAATATCTTCCCTATCAAAGTTGAAAACACCCTTACCCACAACATCATCCTCCTAAGAGGAGCTTACCTTATCCTGAATGGCAGAGACATCCTTACCCTTCCCAACAACAACTAGCATTTTGATTTTTCAAATGGATTCCACAATCTCCTCAGCCACAACCTTTCTTTTCTTCTGCATATCCGGGTCCTTAACCAGGGAATCCACAACACCTTGTTTTCCCACCATCTTGAGGGGAGAGTTCATCTCAAGCAATTGGCTCGTAGACCTTACAACCAGCTACTTGTTACTTCCACCTCTAGCTCCTTTTCATGATTTGTCCCCAAAATAGGTGGTGGTGAAGATTCCTCACTAGCCAATTCATTCTTCTCCTTCAGGCATCTACTCAGAATTTTAGAGGCCAACTCCTTACTGTAGGTTTCATAACCCTTATTAAGGCTTGACACCTCTTTCTTAGACTTGCCTGATGTAGGGGTTGTGGGACCACCTCCATGGAATCAAGAGAATCTGAGACATAGTCCACATCCTCCTCAGATTCTGACTCCTTTTCCAAGACAAGTTTCCTCTCTTCCCTTTCTTGCTAATCGACTCCTCTTCAAAAATCGTATCATATTCCTCCACCGGCTTCTATTGCTTACCCTTAGGGGTAGCAATCAGCTTAGCCACCTCAAATTCTTTAGCATAATTAGATATTAAAAGAATGAGCCCCCACATGTAGAACCACATTTTTTGGGTTTTTTTTGTGGTCCTTGAGAGCAAAATCCAATGACACCAAGAGATAATAGGGAAAAGAAATTCTCTTTTTATGGCGGAAGTGATTGAGCAAAACAAACTGATAAGCATTTGTTACAGAGAAGCATACTTCAAGGGTGATGTATCACATGAGTTCCTTGGTCACATCCCCCACAACGCCTTGAGTGAGCTCCTCTAGTAACCACCACTCTTTGTCGTCTTTAGGTCTTGAGCTTCATCCCCTTTGAAATTTTTTTGCATGGCTGCCCGCAATTCCTTCTTGTCTTTGAAGACTTTCTTACCATCTGTAGACAACTCAGTGATATTGGCTATGAAATCTTCATTCACATCAAACTTCGTTACACCCAACTTTGAAACCCTATTGTTCCATGCTTTTGCAAACAATGCAGTCATCTACGGGTTGTTACAATGCAACCTTTATAGGTACAAAGTCAGCTCACCTTTCTCTAAAATCCTCCACACCTCCGACTTCTTCTTGACAACATCACAAGAGAAATATTTTGCGCGGTTCCTATCACCTACCATGGTTATAGAAGTTACAAAGTCGAGAAGCTTGATAACTTTGAAAGCAATGAGGAGAAACCTTGAGAAGACGATACAAAGAATTCCCACAATCCGTGTGAAAATGGAATTATGGCAAGAGAAAATAATGAGCCTAGAGTTCCAGTCCATATGGATATCAACCATGGTACAATCAACTCGATCCATATCTAGCTTACCATCCTTCGACATAATAATCTTCCACGTGATGAAAGTCATGCATGCCCCAAGCCTTAATAAATCATCAATCAATTTAAACTTGGCAATCATGATTAATACTTGTAATTTTCCTGCATAGGGAGGGGGTCGTTCACACCCCATTCCCTAACACTTCTAACTCCTAGATTAGCAAAAACATCAGCTAATTTTTTTCCTTCTCTCAAAATATGACAAATGTAATACTCATCAAAGGATTTAAGAATATCAATAGCATCCCTAATCAATTATTCAATAGTCCATGAAGGGGTAGCACAATTCTTCAAATTATTGATGATATTGAGAGAATCCCCCTCAAGCCATACTTTCTTGTAACCTTTAACTTGTGCCAACTTTAGACCATGATAGGTTGCTTGAAGATTGAGAAAGTTATTGTTTTCATTTTTGTTCAATCTTGTAACTATAGAACTAATTTCCAAGAGTGTGGAATTTAATCATGTGCATAGACACATGAACATATTTAATAGATCTAAACATTACCAATTTTGGCACCCAAAATCTATTCATCTTGATATACATGACCTACAAATAAAGATAGGTGGTGTCTATAGACACCATTGAGGATCTTTCCAAATAGGGGGAATTCTTTCATGGTTAAATCCCTATTACCAACCCAACAATACAAAACAAACCTTAAAGACATGTAGCCTTCTAATATGCATAGGGTGCTAAGAAAATGATGACATCATGCTCTTGTGATGATGTAATAAATAAAAGCACTCCCTTACTATATCGTAGATGATCCTACTATGATCTAAAACTAATTTAGGTTTTCTCCATAAAACATCTTAGCACATAAGTTAACATAATTCATGATCAAGTTGGCTCATAATGACTAACTAAATCTAATAGAACTAGCTTGACTTAATTTTACAACTATGTGAATCTAAACTAACAAAAAAAATGAATAAACTAAAATATAATCAAATTATTTGCTAATTTTATATTAATATATATCACTTATACACCAATCATAACTTTGAAAATAACATAATAAAAATAACCAAAAAAATTAAAAGATGTAAAATTTTATCATTATAATACTATTTTAAACTTCATTTAAGTATAACATCTCTTTGGAAGTGAATAGATTATTTTATATAACCTTAGACACACACTTCTTTAATGACCCTATATTTTAGCTGCTCTCACAAGTGACATATTTGTTAAATATAATTATGCAAGAGGATTGTGGTTGTAGACAATCTTGCATCAATCAAAAATTGATTAAATTTTGATGTGACATGTTTTAAATAATGTTTTGAGTAATTAGTTAATTTTTTTGTTCAAAAATTAGAATTTAATAATTGTACAAACTTTGGTTGCAAAGTTATAATGAGAGAAAGTACTGGAAAATGCAATTTTAAATGTTTAATTGGCAAAAATAAACTCGGGGAGTGGGATTCATGGGAGTTATGAAATTTGCAGGTCATTTAATTTTCTTGACCAGCTACAGGAGTTGGATGCCCATGTTACGCTCGCTGCCTGTTTTTGAAAACAGGCTCCAATTTGTGAGGGGAGAGAATCAAATGTCGGATAGTGGAGGCCATTCTTCTTGGGAGTGATTTGCACATACATAAGAGAATTATATATATATATATATGGTAAGCCACAAACTTTATTAATAATATAAAGAAAGTTACAAGACGGGGAGATACATGTCAAAATTAGGCAGGTGAAATACATGTCAAAATTAGGCAGGTGAAGAACAAAATTCTGCCAAGAGAGAAACAAAAATCTTCCCACATGATCAGTTACATAATGTAGAGGAAAGAATCCTCGAATAAAAGGAAGGAAACCCATATGAACATAAACCTCCCAGATTAGGGTTTACAGTTTGATCAAGAAGATAACACCGAATGAGCACGAGAACATTGTCGGAATTCAACAATTCAGTTGGGTGTGTGTGTGTGAGCGATGTGGAATCTATTCAGAGAGGACCATCATATTCACTTATGAGTCATTTTCACATTCTACAACTGCACTGGAATATCTATTCATAGAAAAAAGTGCAACTACTCTGCAAGTTCATAACAGCATGATGGAGTGGAAGCACTTTTCGGACGCCATGTATTACATATGTGGTCTTTTGGGTATGATCCTGTGTGTTATGCGATGCCCAAATGAAGGCATTAAACTTATTCAATTGCTTAGTATTCACAATTCTCAAGACCATAAAGCTGTCTTTAACAGACTGATAGGCATATGATTGCTTTATGTTGTGTCTTATCATGGTGTTCATTTGAATCAAGGTATGTTTATTGCTTCATTCATGAAAATGTCTTATCAAAATCGAATGCAGCTGTGCAACTCGGTCAGTAGCTTGGTGTATCAGGTGTCAATAGATCGTCTCTTACATTAAAATCCTTGCAAAACTGGTTAATGGGTAATCCAGTGAATCTTAGAACTAGAAGAGGTTGCTTAGGTTTACACAGAGCTGCCTTACCACACATATATGCATGAACTGACTACTTTGGTATACATATGCACTGTTCCCTGTTACAGAGGACATGTTTAAGTTCAATGGGCTTATGGATGCAATGTACAAGGATTTTCTCTGCCAGTTGAAGGATTTTATATATGAGTTATAATGACATTACATTCTCAACAATTATTATAATTATTGCTAGTATTCTGACAATGACAAGAATAGCAGTTTAAGGCAGAATAGTTTGACTTCGCAGGATTTTATCTCCGTCCCATGATAAAGATTTTAATTATGAAACGGTTATAGATTGCAGATAGTATCCTGAACATTGATAAGAACTCCATTCAAAGTATTGAATTTCCTTTTGTGTAGACTTCTGATGACCTGTTAAGATTTCTATTTATATCTTGTAATCAAAATATTCTAGAGAAAATTTAGAGGGTCTGCAATAAAAAGTAAGTTGGTTGGCATATTTGGCTCAAAATATCACGCTCAAAACAAGGCATCAAAAGAAAAAACATACAGTAGTGTTATGAGCTCACGGAGGGAATCATCACACCTTACACAGATCAACATGTTAAGAAATAAAGTTAAATTATTTCAAGAATAATTTTTATATGTAAATCTGAAATTTATTTCTTTGATAAGGATTATCATAAGATTAAATTATGTAATAATAGAAATCGTCAATGAAAAATAAATCAGTAAATCATATTAACTTAAAATTTAAATGCAGAAATCTTTCGATTCACATGAGAAAGAGGAATATCATGTATTAATCTTCAAATATAAGATACATCCACACATTAACTCTATTTATTTTGATACAAAAACCACATATGATTTCCCAAAGTAGTGTATCATCAAACCATGGTAAAATGCAAAAACTCGCTTACAAAGTGGAAAGGCTCTTTCAAAAATGGTAAATATAACTCTCAATGAGCCATGATGTTCATAATAATAACTGAAATTTTTTACTTATAATTCCACTATGTTGGTCCATATCCCAAGGTAGACATACAAAATTATCGCCCAACTCATATGGAACCTACCAAAAACATTATTGATACTCTAATACTCAATTCACATGTCCAAGTTGAGAGATTTGCTATATATAGCTTTGTACCTACAGTACCAACTCTACCTCTTTTATGAATACATATAAAAATTGATTCCAAGATTCTTGAAGAATCTAAATAAAACATTAGTTTTTAATTACACTCTATGCATCTTGGGTGAATTTCCAAGAGTGTTAGATACACTTGAATAATATAGAGTATTTTAAGATAAATAGTATCATAATCCTAATACTCTCCCATGTGACATTATATATTTCAAATACATCCATAGGTAAAATAAATATAATTATGTACAAGAATCAAAGATTGTGGCTGTTTTGACCTGAGATAACTAATATATGATTAGTGGCCTCATAAATGAATTTGCAACATTATCTATATAATCAACCTTCTCTAAGAATAACTTATTTTTATTATATATTTTCACCGTTGTCAAACCTAGTTTAATGATCTAAAGATACCATTGGAATGATCTTAGGGTGTAGAACCTTATTATTTTAGACCAAACCTCCAAATAAAGCATTAATTACATGCTTGAAATGTGATTGTAGTTATTAAAACTGAACCTATCCTATTCTAACATCTACCAATAGAAAGAGATGAAATGAAATAGCTAAAATAAAACATGGTGATACACCAAATTTAGTTTGTAGAACTCCTAGATAAGTTTTCCATGTATAGAATGATTAAGCAGTTGATATATGTGGACAATAATCATATAACTTTTATAGAAGTTAATAAAGGGACCTAAAATCATAAAGGAACTGATGATTCACAAGATAGAACGAAAAGTTATAAAAAGGAAAATTATTAGTTATTTTATTGATCATGAAGAAAAAATGATGCACAAGAATCTGTGGTGGACAAGCTATCCATCATAAACCAAAAAAAATAAATTCTTTAATGTTTTCTATAGTTTGAGTTTAATTGTTGTAGGAGAATATTTGCAATATTAAGGCAAAATATTGTTTAAATATTTTGGTCACATATTAATATTATAGCATTTTTGTAATGTGAGATTATGTAGGAGGTAATTTTCAAGTCAATATTCTAATTTTCCTTTCCTTGGCATAATATCTTGGGAGTTACAAATTGTGACAACTCACTAATTCATTCCTAAAAGACAGTTGTTCAAATTGGGCGCCCAAGATTGAGTTTTTTTTGTTGCTATTTTAGGGTCCTATTGAGTGGAGTGGATGTCAAGTTGATTGTTATTCTTGGCATGTTTGAAGGTAGAGATTATAAGGCATCTAAAAACATTAAATGCAATTTCTAAATGGAGAGTAAGCTTTTCTCTTGATTTTGGTGTATTGTTCTTCGAGGCTACTAAAAAGCACATTTTAATGCAACTCATAGGAGTTTTGGCAACTACAACTCTCATTCTTTCAATTTGAAACAATTAAATGTTTTACATGGTGGAAAGGTGAAGAAGAAGGGGAAAGAATGGAAATCAGATTTGAAGGGTATTTTTCTGTGGTAGTTTCTTCTTGCAAGGGGAAGACATTGTAATTAGATTTCATATATTGAATGTGAAGCCAATAGGCTCAGATTTGTAATAGAAATAAGATTTTTCTTTCAATCAAGAAATAATTGTTATGTTTGCATATTCTAGATCTAATTTTATTTGTGAGTTTTCTAATTTATGTTAGATCAAATTTGAAGGGAGAGTATTTCCTTCTTGCATAAAAAAATACCTACTACAAAATTCAATACCAAAGCTCAATTCTAAAAATCCAGAGATCATATTATTGTTCTCATTACAAAAAATATGTATTCTAGTACAAGCATGTCTAAGAGAATCTAGGAAGTCTTCTTGATGGAGAAATTATAAAATATAACTACTAATTCACTAATTTGGTCAAACCTCTTGGGTGCTACGAAGACATTCTCCTAATTTTCATCCTTGAAAACCTCCATCAAGGCATTGGAGAAAAGGATGATCAATTTCTTCAATTGAATAATCTAAAAATACTCCTAGAATAGTTCTAATAAATTCTTCTATTCATCTTAAAAGGTGCAATATAATCAAATGTTGTTGTTATGTCTCCTACTAATTATTATTCCTCCCAAACTACCCCTTGCATGAAAATAGGACATGTCTCCTATGACCTTGAACCAAATTTAAAACCTTTCACTTCCTTAAGGGCATCAAATAAGGGTCTTCCATCTATCTACAATTACAATCAGATCACTTTTAACTGATACTTCTCCAAAATATTGAAACAACCTAATAACCTTCTTGCTCATGAAGCATGATGTATCTGAATTCTCCATAGTTGGAATGAATGTTGCATTGCTAAAGCAACATCCAAGTTCTACTATTATCACCATTCCCTCACAAATAACGTGAATATTTTGGAATGGTATTGATCCAAAATCTTTATGTCTCTCCAATTCCTTTACATACAAGTAGATTTCATTTTTATTCCATTTAAAAACTCTCTAGATTTCAGTCACCATTCCTTTTTCAATCATCTAGGATTAATCAAAGTGGACAATATGCCTAACCTAACTTTAAGATGAATCATTTATTTTTTCTAAAATAGAAATAAGTACCTACATTTTGAAACCATTGGTTTATTTGACATTTCTTTTCAACAAAAGGTGGAAACACTTTTTTTGTTTTTGACCTCCCACTAAATCTTCCAAATTGAATTTATACTTTTATGTCTTTAAAAAGTAACTTGTTCTAGCCCTCGCTTAGAATCTTGTATTTTGTTTGTTATGTGCTTGCAATGTTTTCACAATTTCCTATTCAAAGCATATTGAATCACCCTTCAAAATTTCACCATTGGATACAAAATTGGACAACACCTTATTGATGTATCCCTTTTCTTAATTTTTTTCTAATGAGTAAATCCTTCAATAATTCTATGTCAAAGTTTTCCATTTTCTCTTTTAAATCTGGTTTATTTTTTTGTTATGTTGAATGATTCTCTACCTATTGAGCTTCCTCATCCCTTCACTTCTACCAAATTTTCTCCCTCAAATTTTAGTGAGCTTCTACTACATTCTTTGTCAATGTAGTCTACTTCAACACCCAAACCTACTATATTAGATGATGCATTACACAACTCTTTCTCTCTAGAATCTAATTAGCTCTTCAAATTCAAACTCATGGGGCACTCACATGACATTTCATCCTTTCATGTATAGTTTTCATTGAACATTTTTCACTAGTATATAAATCATTTTAAATATCTAGAGTAACAATGGAATCTAAGGCCCCTCTAAGATCAAAATTTTAACAAAAAAATATGACCCCAACATCGTTGTCTCAAATAAAATTAGATTTTAGGCTCCCTTCAAACTCTTGATTCTTGTTTGAGAATTTCAGTTAAACATATAATTATTCTTGTGTATTTGAGAAATTATAAGTTAATCTTAAATATTTTGTAAAAGATTCCATAAATGGTAATATTTTATTTGAAGGTTACATTACAAGTTTAGGCACAACTTCCTTCATTATCATGACACACAATTTTTTCCTTGGGTATTAGTAGTCCATTCACCCACCTTCATTGTAAAGCTAAATTTCTCTCTTAAATAATACCAAAATACCCTAACAAGAAACTCTTCTCATTCAAAATTATCTCACATGGTGGCTAAAATCCAATGCCCATGGACATTACAGGTCACCTCCTTTTTGTTCCAATCAAAAATTAGGTCAATCCCTTTGGCAATAAATCTATCTTCAGTAGCCTTTAAGGTTGCATCATAACCCTTTCCAACATCTCCATATCCACATAGAATAGAAACCTGAGAAATCATCACATCAACAACTCTCATTAGACCATTTGGAAGAGAGAGTATACAACCATACAAGTTATAGAACTTAAAATAATTTCATTAATATTAATGGTAGAGAACAATAAAATGCCATTGGCCTTCATCTTGATACAATTTGTGCATCCTTACTGTGGTTTCCTTCATGATCTAAACCTATAGATTAGCTAAAATATCATAAAGACTATCAAAAATCTAAAATACTTATATCTAAACCTAATACTTTCAAAACAAATTTGACCTCTTTTAAAAATAAACTCTGCCAATGGTGTACATGCCTTTTTGGAGATTTAAAATATTTTTTTTACTTTTAACTCCAATGTATCATTTTAAATAAAAAATAAACATGTTTTTAACCTTTTATGTATTATAAAACCCTTTTCAAGACCTTTTAAAATACTTACTAAAATATGACCATTTTTATTGGAAGGTTAAAAGATTACAATTAAACGCTTTTGAAGACACACATGATTGTTTAAGTTTAGAAAACTCCAACAATTCAACATTTTGGCTACATCTAGGGGTGGTTTCTTGCTAAACACTAAGATCCAATGGCCTCAAGTGATCCAATGGGCACAAGAATCAAATAATTTTAAACAACCTTGGAAGATGAGCCCAATTCTAACCAAGAAAATGAAACTACATCCAATAACAAGTAACTTAAGAACAAACACAAAACTACCTAGATGACAACAAAAAATGAAGTCTCCTATTGAGAATTCAAAATGTCCAACAACACTTGGAGGAATAAAAGGATAACTAAAATATTTAAAAACACCTACTTTTTACTACAGACATCCAAATTTGGACACCTAATTTATCCAAATTTGTCACGTTTCTTCTAAACATCCTCTTATCCGAGCTAATTAAGTAATATAACTATTATTTAATTAATATCCTTAATTTTTCCAAATCCCTAAGGTATTTAATTAATAATTAAATACCTTACCCTCCTTAATCCCCTTTTCATCAAATGAATTAAATAAATATTACATTTATTTAATTCCTCACATGTCATTTTCATCTAATCCTAATCCATCTCCTAATCACTTCATTAAGAATGTGCACATGCCTAATCCTTGATTAGGATGTGTCATATCCTCCAAATTTTGCAAGTTGGCTTGTAATCCTCATTAACCCCTCATTATCCTCTAATTACTAATTAGTTAAACCTAATTAGTACCTTGGTCAACTCTCCCCATGCCCCAAGGAATTTTTAATTCCTTTTTATTCACCCTAGGTTCCCCTCTTCCCCATGTGAATTTTTAATTCACATTTTATTCCTTCTAGAGTCCCCTTTTCCCATGCATCTTCTAGAATCTTTGACTTGTCACATCAAGTCACATGTGACAAACTCCCACCTTTTTGGAGACCCTCTCTTATCCACTAGATTCTCCCAAGCATGTGAATTTTTAATTCACATTTATTCCTCCAAGGAATCTTCTCATCTCCCAATGTACTTTCAAGGTACATGTCCTTTGTCCACATCATGTACTCTCCTTCCACATCACCTACACATCATCTCACCCTTAGCCATCTCACATTCCACATGTCAAAATGTGAGGGCTTGTGAGTCCTCAACTCACCTTAGCCCTTCATCTTGGCCTTGTTGGATAAATATCAGCTATTGAATTCTCTAGAGAATTCAAATTCCTCTATAAATACCCCCTCCTCTAAGGCATTTTAAAACACTTAGTCATTTTGCAACTAAATGTTGTCATTTTGTGCACTCATCTAGCCATCCATTTCATCTATTTTCATTTGCATCCAAGCATATAGTTAAATCTTGCATTTAGCCACATCAAGAGCCATCCAAGGAGCATACAAAGTAATCCAAAGTCAAGGGCCAACCAAGGAGTTTTAGCTACAAAAGGGAAGGTATAACCATTTATAATCATTTTACACTTTTTCTCTTTGCATTAACAAATTCCTTAGGCTAATATTGAGGTGTTTCTTTGTGTTTTTTCATTGCATTTTACTCATTTAGAATAGGCAAAACATTTGGATATCACATCTACAAACGAATTATCATAATATGTATAATATCTAAACTAAAATCCTCAAAATCAACACGTGAGGTGTATCCCTTTGGATACACTTGAGGTATATCTTTCAACATTAGCCTTGTCTTCATCCCATTTTAACACCAAATATGCTTTCTTGAACACTCTATTGAGAAACCTTTCTATCAAATGTTTTCATAACTTAAGATTGATGAGCTTCAAGAGTTTGAATTAATTGATCTCTACCTATTCAAACTCCATCAACTAAACCAACCTTATTGTCAATGCATCATTCTCTAATATTTCCAACTATTACTGAAGTTCAAGACAAGGCAAAACAAGTGATAATGGAAGTTTTGTTTCTACCATAAACCATCATGAAAGGATAGTTACTATAAAATATCTTGGGTGTAACTTTTTTAGCTCAAAGGGTTGTCTTGAGCTTAGAATTCCAAGTTCTTTGATTAGCTTCAATTTACTTCTAATGATTGTTATGAGATTATTGTTTGTAGATTTAACCAAACCATTTCCTTGAGCGAAATAATTTTAATAGTTTTTCAAGTAAACTCCATCTTTGACTACCCACTCATTGATTTGAGTTCTTGCAAAATCATTATCATTGTAAAAAATAATATTAAATGGAACACAAAACCTTGTAACTATCCCCTCAAGGAAGTTATAATAGATGCCTTGATAGCATCCCTCAATGAAATTTATTTTTTCCATTTTATAAATTAGTTTGTAGCTATCAAAACTAACTTATTACTAACACTAGATGGTGGATTTATCATTCTAATGAAGTATATAACCCACTAGATGAAAGGCTAATATATTTGGAGAGGGTGAAGATGAAGAATAGTCAAACTTCATTTTCCTATAAAATAAGAATTCTCTTTGCAACATATTATCCACTTGTGAGAATATCTAAATAAATTAAGCCAATAATAACTAGCCCTCATGGTTTTAATAGTAGTATTCCTCAGTGAAAAATGACCTCTTGAAAGGCCAATATAGATGTATACCTTGGAATTTATCCTACTCTAATATGAAAAATAACTAAGAAATGTAAAATGAGAAAATACCAAGGACACCTCAAGATTAGCCAAAAGAGTGATATAACGAAAAAGGAAAACGAATAAAATGAAATACAAACAATTTCACCTTCCTTGCTGTTGATATCTCTTTGATTGGCCCTTGCTTGGAATGGTTTGTGTGCTCCTTAGATGATTGCTTAAGTGACTAAAATTCAAGATTCAATGTCCAATATGATCAAAAGAGATGGCTAAATGATGGCAAAGGATTGAGGATGCAAATCGGTATCATGTAGTTATCAAATGGCTCAGTGTTGAAATGCCCTTGAGGAGGGGGTATTTATAGGAGAATTTGAATTCTCTAGAGAATTCAACGGTCAAGATGCATCAAACAAGGCCAAGATGAAGGGCTATAGTGGGTTGAGAACCCACAAGCCCTCACATCTTGACATGTGGAGGGTGAAGTGGACAAGAGGATATGAGGTGTAAGTGAGGTGTCAAGAAGGTACATGAGGTGGAAAAAGGACATGCACCTTGGGGAGTGAGGAGATTTCCTCAAAAAGGGATTCCTTGTCCCCAAGTGGGAGTGAAAGGGACATTTGAGGAATTTTGGAATTCCTCAAAAATCTACATGGGAAAAGGAAAGGTGGTTGGGGATATAAATGTGAATTAAAAATTCACATTCCTAGGATGATCTAGAGGTTAAAAGGTGGGCTCCAAAAAGGTGGGACTTAGTCACATGTGGAGATTGTGACAAGTCCAAGGTTCTAGAAGCCTTGGAAGAATGGAATGTGAATTAAAAATTCACATATAAAGGAGGGGAATCTAGGACAAATAAATGTGAATTAAAAATTCACATGGGAAAGGGTGTCAATGTCTAAAAAGGAAAAATGGAAGAATTGACCAAAAAGTGGTGTTAAATTTAGCTAATGACCTTGGTTAAGGTTGTGCAAACATTGGATTAGGCTAATTAATGGAAGATTAGAGGAAAGTGGCAAGTGTAGGAGGATGTGACATTAATCTCTGATTAAGAGTGTACACATCATAATCCTGAATTAATTAAATTAATTCATATTAGGGTAAGATTATGGAGGATGTGACAAGGAGAGAGAAAGTGAGGAATTTTAAATTGATTTTAAATAAAAAGGGGGAAAATGACTAAATTAAATAAATTAGCATATTTATTTAATTTAGAGAGGAATAAGGTGAAAGACAAAGTATTAGTTATTAAATTAAATACTTTACCGATATGAGACAAAAGGTGTAATATTAAATTAATATTAACACGATGGAAAGGCAGTAAATTTAACCATATGGAAGTGATTAAATTTAGATGTTTACAATAGAATTCCTCAAGATTTTTTTTAGTTTAATCCTACTTAGTACATCTCAATAGAACTCTATTAATGTCTTGCTTGAATAAGACACCATCAACAAGGGTAAAAGGAATATTTAGAGTGTCAATATTGGTTGATTGAGCCTCTTTTAGAGTGCATATTGTGTTGTTTTCAACCTCTAAATTTGTTTCTAGTTGCTCAAATTTCCATTTACCCCTTACAAGCTTGGTGATTTTCATGTCTACATCATATTCCATTACTAATCCACCTATCTCTTTTTTCACTCATAGATCTCTACTAAACAAGAACTTGTTCACACTTAGATGATAACCATTAGCTATATCTTATTATTTGAAAGAATATTCTTGAATATTTTAAGAGATTTCTCACAAAAAAAAACTTGTTTCTAAGCAAATATATACTTGAGTTAATAGTCTTTGAGTAGCTAGCTGAAAAAATATATTGGTTGTTCCATTTGGTCATTATCTTGTTGAGAGAAGATAGTTGATACACTTACTTCACCTCTAAAATAAAGAATAATGAAATATTTATCATAGTTAGGATCAACTAGAATAGGAGCATGACAAATAACTTATTTTATAGCCACAAAATTTCCTTTACCTTCCTTAGACCAGTTGAATACAATGTCTTTTTTAAGCATGGATGTAAGAGGCTTACCTGTAAAAGTAAAATTTGGACTAAATCTTCTCACAAAATTAATCATTCCCAAGAAACTTGAAGGACCTTTCTTATGAATTGGAAGAGAAAGGAATTAAATTTAACTTACTCTTCGTATATGAATTGTGATACCCTCCTTTTCTTAAGTATGTGCCCCAAATTTTTTTCCTCATGAACAAAAAATGCACATTTTTTTAGGATTCAATGATATACCAAATTCTCTACTCCTATCAAAGACCTTCCTCAAATGATCCAAGTGGTCATAGTTGTTCTTTGAATAAATAGTTATATCTATTGCAAGTATGAAGGTGTTGTCATTGATGTCAACAAGCTTGTGTTGTCATTGGTGACAGTTGTGTAGTGTTTGAGAAGAAATTGTTGCTTTGATTAGTTGCATTATGTTGTCATCAGTTAAGTTACTGGTGTAAACCTCTGGTTTTTCTTTGATAAGCTTTTTTTTTTATGGTTTAGATGTTGAGGATATTGAAAAAATTGATAAAATAAGGAAACATGGTGTTGCAAAGGTATTTTGGTTTGTAGAAAATTTCTAGTTTTACTTTTCATTTATTATAATTTTAAGATTTGCTTGTGTGGTTTGGATGTATGTTGGATAAAAGTGTTCAGATTTTCTATATCTAGAATTTTGGCTTTTTGATCAATGGTCAAAGGAAGTTATGTTCACCAGTGTGTGAATTGATTTTATAGTGTTGCTTATAGAGGTGTGTGGGAGAAATGTATTTTCTCCATGTTTCTCTACAGTTGCTCTTTAGGTCTTTCAATTTTGAAGATATGTGAATGGTGTTGATCTCTTTCTTGTGTCAAGAGTATTCAAATTTTGGTGCATTAGAAGATGGATTTTAGAGTTGGAGTGTTTGGAAGTGTACTATGAATGTAGAAGTTGTGCACATTCTAAATGTGTGAATTTTTGCAAAGGAGTTTGATGGATTTCAGGTTGATAGAGGAATATCCTAGATTGTGATGAACTGTGGTGTGTGGTTTGCAAGTCATCCTTGATTTAAGGAAGCATGTAATTCAAAGATTAATGTTGTTTGCATGGGTAATGGTTGACCTAGTGTTTACACTACATTCAAAGATGTTCAAGCATTAACAAAAGTATAGTGTGGCATGTGAGGGTTAATTTGGGTCCTAGTTAAGTTCTGTATTGGTCCACTTTTGTTCCTATACAACGTGTGAATGCTTAGTGATGACATATTTTGAATTTGTAAGGTGTAAGGTGAGTGTAGTTGAATTGAAGATGTTTCTCAAGTTACAGATAGTATAAATGCAAGGTGAATTGATGCGAGAATAAGTATGGAATAGAGTTGAATGTGGTGATGTGAAATTAAGTGCAAAAGTGTGAAATGTATTGCAAGCTATAATGAAAGAATGTTGAATGTAGTGGGTTAAGGAATCTTGATCTCCTAAAGACTATAAGTGTTGTTGAAGCTGTTGTGGTGGAATTTTTGTTGCATTGAGATCATGTTCTTTGTGTAAAATTCTATCTTCTTTTCTTTTTGATTCCAACAATTGACCTGGGCTATGAGCCTTTCTGGACAATGCGTCTTATTCTGGTAGTGAGCCTCTGTGATGAGCCCAGCTAGCTCCAACTAAACCCTTGTATTATTTTTCTTATCTTCTTGTGTTTTTTAGTTTTTTAAAGAGATTTTCTAGACAAAAGAGAAGGGTCATACAACATAAAAATGCTTATAAAACACTGTTCTAAGCTAATATTGATAAAATGAAAGTGCAAAGGGTATTAAATAACTATCACAAGAGACTGCATATGATAGACATACCCAAAATGCTCCAAATTATTTTATTAAGAAAATATTCCAGTTTTCCAACCAAGAATGATGAAAGCTAACAAATTCCAGTGTAGAAGGCTATAGAATGAAATCTCCAGCCTGAAAACTGAGGCAAATGAACTGTAGAAGCTAGATGCCAAAGGAGAAGATGAAAAACCCTCAAGAAAGAAGGTGTTTCTCCTCAAAACTCCAAATTCCCTTGATAAAAGAGCCACACACTTTAAGAAGAAAACCATGTTCTCAACAAGGAAGGCACGACCATGAAGCTGGAGTGTCCACCAGATGAAGAAGGACACCAATCTCTCAAACCCTCCTGTATTGTATTGAAAACTATTGAATACTACATAGAAATTACTGATTAAGCACCATAGAAACTCCTAAATTAAAGCTCCCATTGTTGCAATCATTCAACTGATCTTTCACAGTCTCACAATCATAGATCTATGAAGAATTGCCACTCTCCAAAGATAAATCTCCTGAAACCCTTGTCTCAAAGAAACCAAGCTCAGTCAAAGCCAAAGAGAAAATATCAAATAGTCAAAAGATGAGTTCAATTTTTCCTTTGGTTGCTTATAATACCCCAAAAGGCACACATTCCCAAAAGTGACACCACTTTTCAATTAAAATACATTTAAAATGTATTTTACACTTTCTCAATAGTCAACATTTAAATAAGTGGGCACCCCTTCCATAAAGTGTTTTAAAATTTCACTTAAATAAATTTAAGTGAATACTTTATTATAAAGTCAAGTCAACTTTACAATATTCTATCAAATAAAGTTAAAACACTTTAATTTCACTAAAATATTAATATCTTGCTCATAAGATATTGTATTGATCATGTGTCATCAGAAACTATCAATCCCTGAGCTGCCAAGGCCTATTGTGAACCAATCACTGAACTCAAAGGATGAAAATGAAAAAACCCACCAAATAAGGCCACTGACCCTCTAATCAAAACTTGATAGCCTACAAGGGTCCAAGAAATAGAATAACCATCTCAAAACAAGATCACACTAAAAAGGGGGACATTACAACCTTCTTGTACTGAAGTTTACAATTACTTATATTGTGAGCTATTCCTCACAATGGGTTTTCCCTTCTAGGAATTTCCACATAAATCTGGTGTTCCGTTATGTATGGTGTTGAATGTTTTGAGTTTCTATGCTTTTCAAGTTTAAACATTATGATAGATTAAGGGTTTAATGAATACATGTGGATCTGATTACTATTGAGGGGTCTTATGTTTTTATTTGGTACAATTGATTCACCCCCCTCTTAGTTTTTTTTTCATTCAACAATTGGTATCAAAGCAAGGTTCCTTGGAGAAAGGATTAACTGCTTGAGGTAGATCCAGGATTGCGAGCAAGAAGGAGATCCCTATGTTTGATGGCACAAACTATGTATTCTGGAAAGTGAAGATGAAATGCTATGTAATTTATCTTGGATTTGATGTTGCTAAAGCAATAAAGACTAAATATAACATACCCAGGTATGTGTAGGATCATGATGGGCCAAAAAGTGGTGATATGATGGGTATTTGTAGGGTATGTGGCTGACAACTTTTTTATTACCAAAAATTAATGAAATTAAAAGGGTTTTTAAAGGAGATTCTCAGCTTTCCACCGATATAAATTCTGCTTTACTTTGAATTTAATAAATAATTATTATTTATTTTCTATTTGAATTACGACTAAAGTCCTGATTGATAGGATGATTAAAAAACATCTATATCCTTCAAATGGTATCACATTTTTTGAATCTGAAACATGTGTCACATTCAATGCTTCGTATACTATAGGATTAAAAAAAAAATGAATTTCATGAAGTTTTGACCAAGTTAAGGTGGTTAGATGTATGAGTTTTTATATTTTTTAAAATTTGTAATAAAAAAATCATAATTAATTATTTACTTGGAAAAAAATTACAAAAAAATATCCATCACATCGAGACATGATTCCTCTACTTATATCTATAATCTTATAAAAAAATATTATCATTTTATTGTGGTTAGGGAGGTCAGATAGACACCTACTTCTTATTTTTTCCCTGAAATTTAAGTACTACTACATTGAAATTTCAAATTTTCGCCAAATAGATTTTGTTTGTAAAAAATAAACCTAGTAGTTTAGAAACTACATTCAATTTTCTATAAATTCTATTCTTATATATTTTTGAAATAATATATGTAACTTGTTCAAATTTTTACATCAAGTTGTCTAACTCTGATTTTTCTAATTTTTTTGCCACTTAAGGGCCTATTTTTTCCATGATGATCCTGCACATACCCACCCACAAATGGACCTAGCACAAGTGATGCAATTAAGGCCTATGAAATAGATGGTAAGGCAAGGTTTTTTATTGTTGAGTAATCTTGCACATATCTAGAATTAGCGAAAGTTATGGATCTAGAAACTGCTAAAGAAGTTTGGGATAAGCTAGAAAGCATTTATGAAAGAGATGATAAGGTTGATGAACTGGTAAGGCACTATGAGAGGTCTTGATGCACAAGTTAAAGAACCTAAATTGGTAAAGAAAACTCTTAAAACTATTCCTTAAACTTATAGTGAAAAGCTTTCTACCATTGAGGAAGTTGCAAATTTTAATATGTCACTAGAGATCAGTTGTTTGGCACACTAGAACTTCATTTCAAATGAGAAAAAATGGTCCAAAGAGTGATGCAAAAGTGGAGTCTACTTTCATGATTGGAAAATAAGAGAAAAGTTAATGATTCATATGGAGATGATCTTGATGATGTGGAAGCTAACTTTGTAAGAAGAAGGAAAAAGGGCATTAGTAAGTACAAAGGTAAATTACCTTTCAAATGTTTTAGTTGTTGAAATATAGGTCATTATGCCTCAAGATGTCCAAACAGAACTATGAACAATGAGAAAAAGAAAAAAAATTGAAAAATGATCAATAAAAGATACTATGTTAGAGAAGATGTTGGTATCTTTGATGATGAATATGATTATGGAGATCTGTTGATGATGATTTTTTGTTCTTCGATTTAAAAGATGAATCTATTTTTACTAACTCTAAAAGTTGTGTGAAGGAAAGTGTTCTAGAGAAAAAGGATAAAGATCGAGGTACTTTGGTATTTGCTTTTCATGTTAGCCAAGATAAGAACTATTGGGTTATTGAAAATGGTTTCTCATATCATATGACTGAAGACAATCTAGTACAATTTTTTTTGAGATTGAAAATTATGATGGAAGACTTGTGAAATTTGGAGATGATTCAAGTGCTAAGATTTGTGGAATAGGTTCAATTAGTTTACATGGAAACCATAACACAAAATATGTTTATTATGTTAAAGGTTTAAGGTATAATTTCTTGAGTGTTGGAAAAATGTGTAGTGAAGGATACAATCTTATGCTTTAGGATGATGGATGTGACATCAGAAAAGGGTCTAGAACTATGACTGCTACTAGAAAGAGGACATATAGAAATATCTATCAGCTCAAGTGTACTGATGGTCAATGTTTTATGACTCAGATCAATGATAATTGGCTATGACACATGAGAATTTGTCACTTCAATTTTGATAACCTGGTTAGAATCAATTTGGTTCAAGCAGTGAGAGATCTATTGAGGATTACAAAGCCTATCAATGTTGTTTGCAAATATTATCAATTTGGAAAACTTGAACTAGAAGTAATTTCAAGGGAAAGGAACAATATTCTACTAGATTGATAGAATTATTACACACAAATATTTGTGGTCCTACAAGAGTGAGAGGTCTTCAAGGTGATAGGTATTTCATGCTTTTAATTGATGATTACTCTAGAATGACACATGTTACTTTTCTGAGAGAAAAAATGAATTTCTAGATAGATTTAAATCATTCAAAGTTATGGTTGAAAATGAGATGGATTAGAAGATCAAACATTTGAGGTTTGAAAGAGGTGGAGAGTTTACCTCCAATGAATTTAACATGTTTTGTGAGAATCATGGCATAAGAAGGAACTAGTCTGCCCTTAGAACTCCTCAACAAAATGGAGTGGTTGAAAGGAAAATTATGAATATTCAAGAAGCTATAAGGACTATGATGAAAGAGGCTAACCTACCAAAATTTTACTAGAGAGAAGAAATTCATATTGCTATTTACATACTTAATAAAGTTCAAGCAAGAACCAATAGCATAAAGACTCCCTATGAGTTGTGGTATGGAGGAAGTCCTACTATCAAGTACTTTAGAGTGTTTCGAAGCAAATGCTATATTAGAAGAGATGATGAATACTTAGGAAATTTTGACGCAATGTCTTATGAAGGTAGATCTTCCTTGGATATTCTACTAAAAGAAAAGCTTACATATGTTACAAAAAAAGGTTAAGAAGGATTGTTGAAAGTGCAAGTGTCAAGGTTGATGAAGAATTGAGGAATTCAATGGTGATAGATGGATATGAATTAGATGAATCTTCTTGCGAAGAAGAATAAGAAAAAGCTAAGGAAAAATAAGTACAAAATGAAGAGGAACAAGCTTTAGAAAAGACCCATAAGACTCTAGAATATGTATAGAGAAATCATTCTAAAGAAAAAATCATTAGATACAAAAGTAAAGGTGTGTTGACAAGAATAAGAGTTGTTGAAGCAAAGTAAATTTATGTTTACTCTCTAAATTCAAACCTAAAATAGTGAGTGAAGTATGCAAAGATGAACATTGGATGAAGGAGATGGAATAAGAACTCATGTAGATTGAGAAGAAGTAGACTTGAGAACTAGTTCCTAGACCTGAAAATAAAAACATTATTAGAACTAAGTGGGTATTCAGAAACAAGCTGAATGAGAATGGAGAAGTGGTAAGAAACAAGGCAAGGCTTGTGTATTGATAGGGCAGGGTTGGATGAGACAATCACTGTCCCATGCTCTGGGTCACTCCTAGGAAAAACCATTTGGTGTTACTCTCCACCTTCTTAACCTATAGGTCCTAAAGCTTCTTAGGCACCCTTGGTCCTCCAAGCCAACCCTACTATCATCTGCATACACCTAACCAAGTCAACCTTGGTGCTTACTCCTCTATTCTCTCCTTGGCCCTTAATCTTCCTAAAGGCCAACTAACTCTCCAAACCTTCCCAACCTGTTACAGTGGCATGTGGTGTCTTCTATAGGTTCAAAACCATCCCTCCATGGTTCTTGATTAGTCACAAGCCTTCAAATCTCCATCGCTTCCCTCAAACCCTATCCTAGGGTTTAGGAAGGGCTAATAGCCCTTGAGCCCCTATTAGGCCTCTTAACCCGAGAGAAAAGGCTAAAAATCCTTCCTGCTTGATGAACACCACAAAATTACAAAAAGAACCCTGGCTCAATTTCTTAGCTCTCCAAGGTTTTTGGGGTTTTGGGCCTTCACAGGCCGTACACAGGGGTAACCCTGATTTTGAGAGATTTAGGGCTTTTTAAGCCACTTCTTGTGGACACAGTGAATAGTCTGCTTCTTTCAGCCACCAAATGGACTGGTGAAGACCCTTGATTCTTTCCAAGCCTTTGTAAGGCCTCCTTCAACTTCCACACACCCTTAGTTTCCCGAAGGTGAACACCCCTACAACGTTAGTGACTGTTTTGCACTATCTTTCCTAACCGGGCATAGCTAGCTCACCTAGGAATATAATTTTTGCATACTTCTTGGACTTCTATAGACCCCTACTTCTAATATATGTATAGTCATGGAGTTTATCTTCATTCCCAACAAGCCCATACTCAAGGTATAGTGGTAATGCAAGCTAAAACCCCATTGTTCTACAATTTACCAGTCAAAATTGCAAATGAAGAAGAACACAGTATTTATAAGAACCCTCTTGAAAACGAATACTAGTTAGCTACATTTCCAATCAATGCTTCAAAAACAATCAAACTACATGCTAAACCTTCCAAGATCCTTGATCAATTCATTATTTTGTTGAATCAGAAACAAGAACAAGAAAACAAAAAATTGCACACTAAAGCTGTCCCTGTTCTCTTGATCACAACCTAATTACAACTTCAACATTCCTTCCAACCCTACTTACAACTCGAGGTTCACCTTTTAAAGGCTTCCAATAAGTTAAAAATCCTAGGTCAGCATTCTAATGAGCAAACAAACAAGAGTTGAAAAACCCGCTGTGTTTTCCAACCTTTCCCAAACGTTGCCAACCTAGACCAAATGAGGAACTACTCTCAACTATCCTTTTCACTTCTCATAATACTAATCACAATAGATCAATTTTTATTCAAAATCCATAAATTCTAAGAAAATGGTCCACATGACCTTCACAAAAACATACCCAAACAAAAAAAAACAACCTAGACTATTTCCTAGGGGTGTTTCCTAGGTGCTCCTGCACCATTCTCCCCCTCTCAACCCAAACACTAAGGAATGGAAGGGGAGACCAATGCTAGATCAATTCTAAGCTTCTTGAATTGGTCTTCTTGGACCCATGTAGCTTTAGATTCATGCTTATTCTTCCACTTGATAAGGTGCTCCATGTACACCTTGTTCTTTGTAGACTTTTGTACTCTTGACTCCAAGATCTGCTCTACATGAGGCTTCTCTTGATTAGGTAGGGGTGAATTACTGATTTCCTTGAAGATCCCCTAACTGTTCTGAACCTCATCACTGACTATCCCCTTATACTTGATCAAATCAGCAACATTGAATATTGGTGAGATTCCTAGATCGGTAGGTAACTCCACCTTGTATGCATTCTTGACATACTTGGTCAATATCTTGCATGGACCCACTCTCTTCATCTGAAACTTGGTGGAAATTCCCTTCTACAACCTTGAATTGTTAAGGTCGACCATGACATAGTCCCCTACTTTAAATTGCACATCCTTCCTTGACATATCTTCCTTCTCCTTCACTTTTTGTGTAGCCTCAGTGACTGTCCTCTTGACCTACTCTTGAATCTCCTTCATGGTCTGATTGAAGTCTTCTGCATGTCTACTTCTTTGTTCCATAGTTCCAAGGTCTCTGAGCTCACATATCCCTCTTGGGTGCATCCCATACACAACTTCAAATGGAATCTTCCCTGTGGTCTGGTTTACACTGTCATTATAGGCATACTCAGCTTGTGAGATAACCAAATCCCATGTCTGTCCATATTCCTTAGTTAGGCAACTTAAAAGATTACCAAGCACCCTGTTAACCACCTTTGTTTGACCATCAGTCTGAGGATGGTAAGTAGATCCAAATGATAGATTTGTACCCAATCTACTCCATAGAGTCTTCCAAAAGTGACTCATGAACTTCACATCCCTATTAGAAACAATGCTTAAAGATAGTCCATGGATCCTTACTACCTCCTTGAAGAAAATATGAGCTATGTAACTAGCATCATGAGTAGTTTTGCAAGGGATAAAATGACTCATCTTGCTAAATCTGTCCACTACTACATAAACACTATCAAAACTAGTTTTGGTCTTAGGAAGGCCTACCACAAAATCCATGCTCACACAATCCCATGGTCCATTAGGAATGGGCAGCGGTTGATACAAACTAGCATTACTAGCTCCTCCCTTAGCTTTCATACACACAACACACTGTTCCACATAATTTCTAACATCTCTTGCCAACTTAGACCAATAATAAAATCTTTTTACTAGCTCTAAAGTCTTATTTCTGCCAAAATATCCACTAAGACCGCCATTATGCTTTTCCTGAATCAGATTTTCCCTCATTCAACCTCTTGGAACACATAACTGATTTCCCTTAAACAATAACCCATTTTGCAATGTATATTTAGAGAATTGGCTATGGAAATGGTTCTCAAAGTTAGAACATACCTTATAGACCTCTGAAAAGTCTTCATCATCTCCATATAGAACCTTGAAACTCTCTATGCCAATGCTCTTGATCTGTATCTCTTGGACTGTCAACAATCTCCTGCTCAATGCATCTACCACTTTGTTTAGTTGTCCCTTCCTATGCTTGATGGTGAAGGTAAGAGCTTGGATGTATTCCATCCATTTCAAATTCCTATTACTCAACTTCTCTTGAGTGTTGATAAAACTGAGTGCTTGATTGTCAGTAAAGACTACAAACTCCTTGGGTAGAAGATAATGCCTTCATTTCCTAAGTGACTGAACCAAAGCTTAAAGTTCTAAGTCATAGGTTGAATACTTCTTCTTTGCTTCATTGAGCTTCTCACTAAAGAAGGCTATAGGACTGCCCTCTTGACTTAACACTCCTCCTACTACCACTCCACTTGCATCACATTCAATAGTGAACAACTTGTCAAAGCTAGGTAATAAGAGAATTGGTTGAGTTCCCACCTCTTGTTTCAGTTTCTCAAACCCTTTCTCAGCTTCTTGAGTGCACACAAACTTAGTTTTTATACCACCCTTGATTGTATCTAAGACTGGTGCACATATACCACTAAAATTCCTTATAAATTTCCTATAAAATTGAGCTAATCCATGAAAACTTCTTACCTCTATCCCTATGGTTGGTGTAGGCCAGTTTAGGATGGCTTCTACCTTGCTTGGATCCATCTTCAATGATCCTTTGGACACTACAAAACCCAAGTAGACAAGCTCTTTCTTAAAGAACTCATACTTCTCTAGATTGATTGCCAATTTCTCTTCTTGCAACCTTCTAAGAACTTGCTCCACATGTTTCAAATGCTCTTCTGCTGTCTTGATGTATATGAGGATGTCATCAAGATACACTACCACAAATATCCTTGTAAAATCCTTAAGACTTCATTCATGAGCCTCATGAATGTGCTAGGGGCATTGGAGAGACCAAATGGCATCACTCTCCACTCATATAAACCATCATTTGTCTTAAATGCTATCTTCCACTCATCACCATCCTTAATTATGATATGATGGTATCCACTCTTAAGATCCAACTTTGTGAAGAACTGAGTGCCTCCAAGACAATCCATCAAGTCTTCAATTCTAGGAATAGGGAACCTATACCTAATTGTGATTTTATTTATTGCTCTAGAATCAGTGCATAACCTCCATTTACCTCCCTTCTTTGTTGCTAAAACCACTGTTACTGCACATGGGCTGATGCTCTTTTGAATCAATCCTTGATCCAACAATTCTTGCACTTGCCTAGCTACCTCAAGATTCTAATCTAGTGTAAGTTTGTATGCTACTTTGTTAGGCAATGAGGCTCCAGGTATGAAGTCAATTTGATGACTTGTGGCTCTCTTTGGTGGTAGAGTTGCAGGTGTACCATCACTGACTATCCTCTTGTACCTATCAAGCAACTTTTGGATTGCTTCCGGTAGGACTATCTTTTCAGCCTTATCTTCCTCTTTAGGTTGTAACACAACCACATATCCTTCACTCCCTTGATGTAGGTTGTTAAGGAACTCTTTACCACTGCTCAACATGATGTTTGGTGTCTTTGACTATCCTTCATCTTCTTCTAACAGTGACTGCAACTTAAAAGTTTTCCCATCCTTCTTGAAAGAAATGGTGTTCTCTTTCCCATCATATATAACACTTCTGTCATACTTCCATGGTCTGTCTAGTAGTAGATGGCATGCATCCATGGGTAACACATCACAAACTAACTTGTCTTTATATCCTCCAATGGAAAACTCCACCGTTACTTGCTCATTTACTAAAACACTCTGCCCTTTGTTTAGCCATGTGACTTTGTAAGGGTTAGTATGAGGTACCTTCTCCAATTTTAGTTTCATTACTGCCACCTCTGAGATGATATTATCTGTTGAACTTGAATCTACTATGACCTTGCACACTTTCCCAAGTATCTTGCATCTTACTCTAAATAGATCTCTCCTCTGTTTTGGTTCTTCCTTAACTGGTTGTCTGATCAAAACCCTGTTAAACATCAGATTCTCTCCTACCTCAGATTCAATATGACTGACCTCAGATGACTTAGAACTCATGGTGTCCTCTTGTGCATAAGCCACTCTCTTTTCATTGCTTGATGAAGATGCTTTCTCTGGGCACCTATAAGCAAGGTGACCTATTTGATTACAATGATAACACTTCATGTTTGCAAAATAAGAATTGCTTATGCCTGCTCCTCTTCCTTTGTCTGAACCATCTTGAGGTCCTCTACCCCTATTATATCCACCTCTGGAAGATGTTTCACCTCCATGCTCAGTGAGTTTAGATTCTCCTTGATTTCTTTGGTCACTAACTCTACCTTGGTAGCCACCACACTGTCCTCTTTGATCTCTTTGATCTCTGCCTTTGCCCCTGCCCTTAAAAGTCTGATCTTGCTTCCTCTTGTTCCTTTCCTCAATCTTTATGGCCAACTAATAGCATTGGTGTACTGTCTTAGGACTTAAAAGAGCCATCTCCTCTTGAATGTTCCACTTCAATCCATTAAGGTATCTAGCCACCTTGAGACTTTCATCCTCTGTCACATTAGATCTCATGCAAAGTTTTTGAAACTCCTCAATGTAAGTGTTTACATCTTGGTCTCTTTTCCTTAGGCTTTGCCTCTTCTTGTGTAACTGAATCTCATAGTCATCTAGCATATAGGCTTCTCTTACTTTGGCAACCATTCCTTTCCAAGTTGAAATAGGTTGCTTTCCTTCCTTTTCCCTCTCTGTCTGAATGAACTTCCACAATGTCAAGGTAGATCCTCTTAGCCTTGACTTGGCCACCTTTACCTTCTGTGCTTCGGTGACTCCATCACACTCAAAATGGTTTTCCATTCCCTCTCTCTAGTCCATGACTAGATCAGCTTCCATTTTTCCACTAAATAGTGGTATGCCTTCAAGAAAGGCTCCTCCTTCAAAATAGGGTCAGGTTTAGGGGTCTTATCTTCCTCTGCAACCTCTTCTTCCTTTGCTATTCTTCCTTCAAATTTTGCAGTCCTCACTACTTGTTCAAGTTAGGCTATCCTTTCCCTCAATTATCTATTATCTTCCTCTTGCTCTTCAACCATCTTGGCCAATTGTGCATTTTCCACCATGATGGTAGTATCACTTGACTCAACCTCTAACATATATTACTCTTTATCAAATCTTTAACTTGCTTTGATACCAATCTGATAGGGCAGGGTTGGATGAGACAGTCACTGTCCCATGCTCTGGGTCACTCCTAGGAAAACCCCTTTGGTGTTACTCTCCACCTTCTTAACCTATAGGTCCTAAAGCTTGTTAGGCACCCCTGGTCCTCTTGGCCAACCCTACTATCATCTGCATACACCTAACCAAGTCAACCTTGGTGCTTACTCCTCTATTCTCTCCTTGGCCCTTAATCTTCCTAAAGGCCAACTAACTCTCCAAACCTTCCCAACCTATTGCAGGGGCATGTGGTGTCTTCTCTATCTTCAAAACCATCCCTCCATGGTTCTTGATTATGGGCATGTGGTGTCTTCTATAGCTTCAAAACCATCTCCATTGCTTCCCTCAAACCCTATCCTAGGGTTTAGGAAGGGCTACTAGCCCTTGAGCCCCTATTAGGCCTCTTAACCTGAGAGAAAAGGCTAAAACTCCTTCTTTCTTGATGAACACCACAAACTTCCAAAAAGAACCCTAGCTCAATTTCTTAGCTCTCCAAGGTTTTTGGGGTTTTGGGCCTTCATAGGCTATACACAGGGGTAACCCTAATTTTGAGAGATTTAGGGCTTTTTAAGCCACTTCTTGTGCACACAGTGAACAGTCTACTTCTTTCAGCCACCAAATGGATTGGTGAAGACCCATAATTCTTGCCAAGCCTTTGTAAGGCCTCCTTCAACTTCCACACACCCTGAGTTGCCCAAACGTGAACACCCCTGCAACGTTAGTGACTGTTTTACACTATCTTTCCTAACCGGGCATAGCCAACTCACCTAGGAATAGAATTTTTGCATACTTCCTTGACTTCTACAGACCCCTACTCCTTATATATGTACACTCATGGATTTTATCTTCATTCCCAAGAAACTCGTGCTCAAGGTATAGTGGCAATGCAAGCTAAAACCCCATTGTTCTACAATTTACCAATCAAAACTGCAAATGAAGAAGAACACAGTATTTACAAGAACCCTCTTGAAAAAGAATACTAGTTAGCTACTTTTCTAATCAATAATTCAAAAAAAATCACACTACATGCTAAACCTTCCAAGATCCTTGATCAATTCATTATTTTGCTAAATCAGAAACAAGAACAAGAAAATAGAAAATTGCACACTAAAGTTGTCCCTGTTCTCTTGATCACAACCTAATTACAACTTCAACATTCCTTCCAACCCTACTTCCAACTCAAGGTTCACCTTTTAAAGGCTTCCAAGAAGTTAACAATCCTAGGTCAGCCTTCTAATGAGCAAACAAACAAGAGTTGAAAAACCCGCTGTGATTTCCAACCTTTCCCAAATGTTGCCAACCTAGACCAAATGAGGAACTACTCTCAACTATCCTTTTCACTTCCCATAATACTGATCACAATAGATCAATTTTTATTCAAAATCTATAAATGCTAAGAAAATGGTCCACATGACCTTCACAAAAACATACCCAAACAAAAAAAACAACCTAGACTATTGCCTAGGGTTGTTTCCTAGGTGCTCCTGCACCAAGCCTGGGCTATGCACAAGGTGAAGGAATAGACTTTGAGGAGACATTTTATTCAATGGCTAGAATGGAAGCAATTAAGATGCTTTTGGTATTTACAACACATAAGGATTTTAAAGTATATCAGATGAATTTGAAGTTTTCTTTCTTGAATGGAGAATTATAAGAAGAAGCTTACATGGAACACCAAAAGGATTTCAGTTATTAGATAAACCTAATATGGTTTGTAGATTAAAGAAGGAATTGTGTGGATTAAAGAAAGATCCTAGAGCTTGGTATGCAATGTTGGATAGATATTTGATGCATCAATGATTCAATAAGGGTACCACAAACAATAATCTCTACTTTAAGGTTGAGGAAGATAGAATCTTGATAGTGGTGGCAGTTGTGCAATGGTTCATAAGAGATTATTTCTTTTATTAGTTGTGTTATGTTATCATGAGTTAAGTTTCTTGTGTTAACCTCTGGTGTTTATTTGATAAGCTTCTATTTATGGTTTAGATGTTGAGGATATTGAGAAAATTGATAAAATATGAAAACGTGGTATTGCAGAATGTATTATGGTTTGTAGAAGTGTTTTGGTTTTGCTTCACATTTCTTTTGAGTTGAATATTTTCTTGTGAGGTTTGGATATGTTGGATAGAGGTGTTTAGAGTTTTTATATCCAAAATTTTAGATTTTGGATTCATGATCAAAGGAAGTTTTGTTCACTAGTGTGTGAACCTATTTTGCAGTGTTTCTTACAGAGGTGTCTAGGAGAAATGTGTGAAATGTAGTGAGAGATTAAGTGTAGAAGTGTGAAATGTAGTGTGAGATATAATGCAAGATTACTTAATGCAGTGAGCTAAGGTATCTTGATCTCTTGAAGATTGTAAGTTTTGTTGAAGTTGTTGTGGTGGAATTTTAGTTGCATTGATATCATGTTCTCTATGTAACATTCTATCTTCTTTCTTCTTTCTACTTTAGCAGTAAGCCTAGGTTGTGAGCCTTTCTGGACAATGCATCCTATTCTGGTAGTGAGCCTCCTTGTACTATTTTTTGTAATTACTTATATTCCAAGCTAATCCTTAGCATGGTTTTTCCATTCTAGGGTTTCCCACATAAATCTGGTGTTCCCTTATGTATGGTGTTCATTTTTTTTAGTTTTGTTATCTTCTTTTCATGTTTAAACATTGTGACAGATTAAGGCTTTAATGAACGCATGTGGATCTAATTATTATTGAGGATTTTTTAAGTTTTAATTTGGTACAACTGATTGACCACCCTCTTAGTTGTCTTGTTTATTCAAAAATATCATCCATATATACCAAATTTATGTCAATGACTGGGCCTTTTATAGCTAGATGCATTGTCCTTTGAAAATTTGAAACCAATATTAATCAACCTAACATGAATCTTCCTATAAGTTATAGTGCATCATTTGATGGTAAATGATATTTAATACTGATTTGATTCTTGTACAAGGATATATTTGTACCTTGACATCCCTATAAGAGAGATAACCTTTTAGCTCTAGAGATTATTTGAAGAATGTGTTCCATAGATGGAAGCAGTTAATGACCATTTCAGGCAATATATTTATATTTCTAAATTCTACGAAAATCCTAATTTACTCATTCTTCTTTCTTATAGGAACACAATTTGCTACAAAGTATTTGATTGGAAAAGTAATGTTTTCCTCGAAGAGTTTGGATAACTCTTTTTTCATTAGTGATTCAATCTTGGGATTTATTGGCCTTTATTTTTTCTAATGAGATTTGTATTTGGGTCGTATCCAATAGCATTTTGGGCTAGGCTATGATTAAAACCTATAAGATATTTATAGGTACATGCAAAAATATCATAATACTCTCTACAAAGATCAACCAAAGCTTGTTTCTTAGAATTACTACATACCTTTCCAACCTTAAAATGATTATTCTTTACATTGGTTAAATCTTTATAGTCCTCTTATTTCATGGTCATGCTCATTTTTAACCTCTAAGTTGATCATCAATGTCCAAGATGCTTTCTAAGGTGATTAACCCTTTGTGTAACTTATATTTATTTAGTTGATTGATTTGATTGCCATATTTAGAAAATTATGGTAAAAAATGCACTCGATCCTTATCATTTTGGTCCATTTTTTTACTATATCCATTTTTAGAAAGGATTTTATATCCAAGCCCATAACATCCTTCCAACTCAAATGAAGAAATCATATCTACATGCTCATGAGAAGAATTGGTTCTTTCGTGAGCACACAGATCCTTTTTAAGTTTTTTAAAGTTGGGAATCCTCTACACATGGGTGATGAAAGTTAAAGAGCCCCCCCTCACCATCATGGGGTGATAGTTTGGAATCTATTGATGTAGAAAAATATTGAGCAAATGAAACACAAGACTCCTTAGGAGTAGATTATGAGATGTTGTAGTCTCCCATAAGGGAGGGTGTAAAATCCAATGAACCCCAATCATCATCTAAGAGTTTTGTTATAGATGAAATATAATTATTATTACAATTAACATGTATAGGTTATATCTTTGGAGTTGGAATCAAAGTATTGATAGAGATGGAAGTGTTATGTTCAGCTTTAGCTTTTGAATTATAACTTTTTTCATCTACTTAACCATTTATATCTTGTTATTATATTCATACTTCATCTCATGGTGTAGAGTAGACATGATTCCCTCCATAGCATAGATTGATGGTATACCTAGGAGGAGATTATATGAAAGAGGTCCTAGCATAATATGGATAGGGGTAGGTAAAACCACAGGTCCTACCATAATGGGCATTGCGATCACCCTTAATGGTTTCTTATTAAAATTATCAATGCCACAAATAGAAAGATCAAATTAGGTCCTATAAGATTCTTATCCACATCAAGTTTATCTAAAAGATCAATGCTAGACAAATTAAGACTTGATCCATTGTCTATGAGGGTACACCTAACTCCAATTTTATCAATGACCACCATTATCAATAAGGCTTCATGTTTATTTTGGATATCAAGTGAGGGTAATTCATTGCGAGGGAATGTAATACCAATGTTTTCACTTGCATACAATAAAAAATAACAGCTACATCATTCAATTAAACATAATTTTAGACATCATTCTTTTGTAAAGCCTCTTGGAGCATTTTGTAGTATGCAGGTGATTCGTGAATCAAGTCGCAAAGGGAAATCTTTGCTAGATTATTACAAAGTTGCTCAAAAATATCATATTCTTTACCACTACATTGAGGAATATTAGGTGAGGTTGGAAAATATGGTTGAGGTAATGGGATGGATGTTTGTATTTCTTTAAGTTGTTTGTTACTTCTAGTGTTATATGTGTGAGCAATTGTGTGATAACCTAGTTTTTATAACATATGATTAGTAGTGAGTTTTTTTACAAATTTTAGGATATTGCCATAAGGTTTAGGAGGTTCTATAATGAGAATTGATTTAGGAGGTCCAATCATTAGAGGATTCTTAGGTCCAGTAATGAAAGGAAAAATTACTATTACTTGTGCATTCATAACCTCAACAGAGTTAACTAGATTGTTGATGATCTTCTATTGATGGGGGATCTAATGACAATTTAAAATATTCATCTATGTAATTCATCTTACTATATTTTGAAAGAAATGCATCAATGATTTAATTCGCTTGTGCCACAATATCTACCCAAGTAGGAGAGGTGTTGGGAGAGAAACAAACAAGATTCTTGTGACACTCAATCATTGGATCTTCTAGTACCAATATACCTTCTTCACAAGTAGGCAAGATATTAGGGTAAAAAAAAACTTGATTTTTATGATTGTCAATTATTGCATTCTCTAGCACCAAGCTACCCTAACACATAGGAAAGATAGTGTGAGATGGATTAATGAAAAATAATAAAAGAGGTGAAAGGAACTCATTTTGTATTCTTATAACAAAAAATCTTTGAATTTCATAACAAGTTCTGACAAGATAACATGAATTATGACAACACAAGATTATTGTAGTGAAAACACCATGTTATGTCCTATGGATCAAGCTAACAATATTTAGCAAATTCAGATAGTTATAGGAGTGATCTTCAAAGATTGAGTCTAGATCTGGGCAAAGACCAGAGGAAAAGCTCTAGACATAAAATTTAGGCTCAAATTGGTTGGACATGCACAAGGTTCCCTAGACTAGAGAGGTAATTTTAAAAAAATCAAATCTAGCAATCATCCATAGTGTGTGAGGTTCATGTGCTTCAGAGGTTTAGGTTTGGAAGCCTACAAATTTGGAGAAATTCGTGAAAACCTAATTTTGTTATATGAATCACATACATGCATGCAATTTGAGTAATTTTAGAGAAACTAAATATATTAAAATGATAATTTTCAAAAATTGAATAATAAATTATCAACTGATTTTTCAAAAAATATAGAAAAATAATGCTCATTGATCTTTTGAAATAAAAAATACCATTGAATTTTATCACACTTTCTATGTATTAAATCCAAATTTGCATGCATAAATGATAAAATAATTTTGAAATCAATTTTATCAATGAAAATGATTCATATTTAAGCCTTAAACACAAAAACTTAGATCTAAAAATATTGGCAATTTTTACAAATTATTTTTCAATTTTTTATGATGAAAAATTATTGAAAATGGATAAACTTTTGCAATTATCACCAAGATTTCTAAATTTCCTAGATTTTAAATTCAAAGTTCATATTTTATTCACTGAAACATCAAAAAATTTGTAAGTTTATGATATGTTAGGTTCACCAAAATGTTATGTTGGAAAAGTGATCCCAGGTTTTAATTAGGATTACCTATTTTTCACTTACAAAACATTGGAATTCAAATCAACAGAGGTATGAGATTAACTTGCAACCTAAAAGGTGAGTCAATCAACCTTGGATTTGAATTCTTTGTGGGGGTTTGAAATGTATTTTTGATTAAATGCAATAATGCATATAATTAAATATGAAAATACAACTTTCTATGATGAATTATGGCAAATTGGAAATTGATAGACAAATTTGGGCTCCAAAAAATTAGAAGATAGGCATAGAGGTACATAACCCATGAATTTGAAGTAGATTTTGTTGGAAAAGGGTGCCTAGGGCACCTTAGAATGGAGATATGAAATTGAAATCTGCTTTAGTCCTCAAGTCCTTAGTTAGAGACCTCTTCCTTTCAGATATTGTTGGATCTGCGTCTCTCATTGAGATAATTGATTTTTCATATCTTGTCAAGTTGTAGGGCTTGAATGCATCAATGAACAAATTTTCTTCAATATTCTTCCAATCTCCTTCAAATTTGTAGCATACACCTTCACAAGGAGAGGAAGGGTTGTGCCATATAGGGGCTTGCCTTTTTCAAACCCCATGTTTGTATTTCTACCTCTATAATGACAAAATTGATGATAAAGAGAACTTATCCTTTTGGGGGATAGAGGCTAAATGATAATAGAGTAATGGATCAATAACTGGTTGTAACTCACCACTTAGATCTGATCTCCTTGATGGACTGAAGTCATGCACACCAATGTCAAGGATTGGTTGTAGCTTGACTTGATTTGATTTGAAGACCTGCAAGGGTTAGTACTAACAAAACCAATGATCACAAAACATGAACAAACTTACATAAAAACATGATGAAAGATTGACATGATGATTGATTGAAAATAATATCGCAATAATGCTAATAAATTTGCTCTTGATTGCTTTTGACTGATTTTAGAAGTATTTTCTTCAATAGTTGTTTTCTCCCATTCATAAATTGTCTCTTTTTAATGCTCAAAATGAAAGGAAAAAATACTTAAATATTCATTTTAATTAATCCTTTTTGGTAGGGACCAACTTGGGGTCACTTTCAAATCATAAAAGTCCACCAATCAAAATTTTGAACATTGAAAAAATTGCTTTGTGGTCAAGGATGCTCTTGACAACTTTGTCTGACACTTTTTTACCATAATTTATAGGGATGATGGGGAACCAAATATATTTTATTAATCTGACCCCAAAATTGATAAATTATTATTAAAATTGAAATTATAGACAAAATAGAATGTCAAGATAATATGAAATTATCATAAGTGATAATTTTCTGACAATACATGACCTAATTAAGAATTGGATAAACAAAAGTAATTTTTATGTTAACATATCTAATTTATACGATAATCATTACATTAAAAACAACAATAAAAAAAAGATCCAATATTCAATGAATAAGTTGGGTGAGTATATATGTGCGAGATATAGAGACGACCATCATATAAGAAACAGTACTTCACATTCTAAAACTGCGCTGGAATATGTATCCACATAAAAGAGTGCAACTGCTCTGTAACTTTATAAACGCGTAAGGGAATGGAAGCACTTTTTTTGACGCCATATATTACATATTTGGTCTGTTGGCTATGATCTTCTGTGTTTTGCAATGCTTAAATGTACATAAAACTTATTCAGCTGCTAAGTATTCACAATTCTTAGGACTTTACACCTGTCTTCAACAGACTGCTAGGCCTATGATTGCTTTGTGTTGTTTCTTATCATGGTGCTCATTTAAATCAAAGTATGCTCATTGCTTCATTCATGTATGGTCTTATCAAAACCGAATACAATTCTGCAAGTCAGTCAGTCCTATATATTGAAACTGTGGATCTTCTCGTATTATATTGGTGGAACTTTGAAGAGATTCATGCATGTAAAGTAAATAGGATTACGTTGGAACTGTTAATGATTAGGCATTTTCTTTTTCAGGCTTCTTTATTTGTATCTGTTTTGCAGTTGTGAGGGCAATGGCAGGATGCCAGAATTGATCAGCATGCCTTACTGTCCACATTATTAAAGCACTTTTTCAATTTTGTTCTTCATTTAGTTGGTAACATAACAATGCCCATCTCTGACTACCTTTTAGATTTCCTCTTAGATTGAAGACTAGGACTTAGTGCCTAGATGCCTGACAACCATGTCCTACTAAACTTTGGCAATAGATCGTCTCTTATATTAAAATCCTTGCAAAACTGGTCAATGGATCATCCAGTGACTCTTAGAACTAGAAGAGGTTACTTAGGTTTACACAGAGCTAACTTACCACAGATATATGCATGAACTGACAACTTTGGTATACATATGCACCGTTTCTTATTACAGAATGAATGAATGATTTTAATGAGGCTCACTAGACCATCAACCTATGGGACGGAGGACATGTATAAGTTCAATGCGCTTATGGATGCAATATCGAAGGATCTTCTCTGCCAGTTGATGAATTGTATGATTCCAGTAATAATGACATTACATTCTCTTAATAATTATTATAATTACTAGTTTAAGGAAGAATAGTTTGACTTGGCAGGATCTTATGTCTGTCCCATAATAGAGATTCTAATTATGAAACGGTTACAGATTGCAGATAGTATCCTGAACATTGTTAAGAAGTGCATTCAAAGTATTGAATTTCCTTTTGTGTAGACTGCTGATGACCTGTTAAGATTTCTATTTATTTCTTGCAATAAAAAATATTCTAGACCATATTTGTAGGGTTTTCAATAAATAGTTTGTTGCCATATATGGCTCAAAATATCATGCTCGAAACAGATATCGATAGTAAAGACATGCAATAGCATTATGAGGTCACAGAGGAGGATCATCACACCATGGTACCACCCATCGGGAGTTCTTTTGCCAGAACAAGAGCCTCCCACTCATTCCATGTAGTCTACAACCAACCTAGTTGTGGATTCATAACTGTGTTCTCAGTACTGCTTTGCCATTCTCTAAGGGTTTTCCTATGAGGAGACATAGACCAACCTCATTATTATGTAGTTTAAAGGGATAACTCTGAACTATCCAAGTAGTTCAAACTACACTTTCATATACTTTATCTTGACTTTCTATTTTAATGGGAAAGTCTCTACAAAGTCTAGACTATCCGGTTTCATCAAATAAGGATGTTCTCTTAATCATTCTATGTTCTTGTTGGTGAAGTCGTTGGGTGTCTTCTCTTCATAAAGTGTTTTGACAGTCTTGGCAGGGTATTTCCCTTCCCTGTTCCTTTCAAAAACCTATTAATGGATGATAATGTCTTTCTTAAAATAATTTTGGAATAAGAGTCAATGCTCTAGACAAACGCATTTCCACCTGCCTCCTTGCCGAAGGAATCTCAATGGAGTGTAATAATAAAACTGAGATGTTTAAATTTTTCAAATATTCCTTTGGCCTTTGAAAGTACACATACGACCTGCGATATTCATTAAGAGCGTGGACAAAAATAATCTCTTTCGAAAGTTTTAATCTATTATCTCTCACAACCTAGAGATTTGTATGAAAGTCCTTGTAGCTACCCATATTTATCACTTTCTTATTAGCCCCTTCTAAATTTGTTAATGGTAGGTTGGTGAGGTTTTGTGAGATTTTACTAGGCTTATGGGAAATCATCTCGTGGCTTCCAAAAGTATGCTTGGGCTAATTTGAATTTTCAGAAAAAAAATCGCTAATTTGAATTTTCAGAAAAAAAATGTAATGTATTAAATTAATATGGATGTCGTTTATGTTCTATTGGGATTCAATCCATAGTGCCAAAAATTGTTTGAGTTCTAAAACTAAAAGACGGGTAGAAATTTATTCAATCTAAAAAAGAGCAGTACAAAGCAAGGGAATTACACATCCCTATCAATCCACTAATTGGTCCAACTTTTGTGACAAATCCGAGGATAATTGGCCCCTATCCACAATATTCCAATCATGCAAATGATCAGAAGCCCACTTAGCTAAACAATCAACAACCCCATTCCATTCATGCGGAATATGACAGAAAGAAATAGAATCAAAGGAATCACACAAATTAAGAATATATTTTATAATAACAACCAAATGTCAACTACCATCCTCTAATTGCTACCTCTTCAACAAAGTCACTACCCCCTGAGAGTTCAATTCACAAATAATCCATCTCCACTCGAGAGCACAACCATGCTCAATAGCACATAAAATGGTAAGAGCCTCCATCACATTGTTAGTATACCGACCCTTATAAACAAAAAAGATAAACTCAACAGTCCCAGAACTAGTCCGCCAACACCTCCAATTCCAACATGGCCGGGATTTCTAGGAGAAGAACCATCCATGTTGATTTTCAACACACCCTGAGGGGGAGGGCACTAGCACCTCTCCCTATTTATCTTCCAAAGGAGATGACTACATCTATTTCTCTTGATCTAACTAGCACTCTGAGCAGCCCCACTCTAAAGAGAAAGATTGAGACGAGTATAAAAGGAAACCTCTCCTAGATCCACACCCTCATCCAAATCACACTTAGCTGCAATAGTTTCTCCCACCGAATGAAGCATCCTCCACCACAAGTTTTGGACAACCAATTTCACATCTTGAAAAATCTTGTAATTCCTCTCCAGCTAGATATGCCAAATAATAAAATTTGGTATGAGAAGTCTTTTAGTGATTCTCTCCTTTGGTCAATTTTAGTGTTGTTTCTCATCATCTCCCATGTTTCTATCATATGCCAGAAGTTGTAGAAAATCCAAAAAAAAAAAAAGGCCTAGGAAGGTTTTGTTCCTTTTTTTGTGTTTTCTATGGAGTTGGAGAGTTTTACTAGACTATTAGACTTCTTCTAGTTGTCCAACCTTTCATCCTCCTCTACATCCCTACATTATCCTATTATCTTTTTCCTTAATCCTTTTCCCATTTTTGAACTTGGAGAGGTTCTTCAGACTTCCTTTGATCCTTGTCCATTTTCCAAGTTTCCAACCTCCCTTCTTTCCCTGCATTCTTGCAATATTTTATTTCCTCTACTTTATGAACATACAAAGTTCTAATGGACTTCTTCCATTTTCATATTCTCCCAACCTCTTAACCTCTTATCAAATTCTACTTTTTATCCTTGTGCTTTGTTCCCCTTTGCAAAATTTTAGAGGTCATCCAAAATTCTTCCATTTTCCCTCCATCTCCTCCACTTCCCTCCTCTAGTTCAACATGTTTTTCTTACATCCTCTCCGATCCCTCCTGAGAAAATATTTTCTACCTCTAGACACCCAAACCTCTAGCTCCCCCATCATTTCCTATATTCCTTCCAATCTCCTTTTTTTTTTAAGAATTTTGTTTCGCTTTTAGGCCTCTAGACTTCCTCTAGTTCTACATTCACTCTTGGCTACTAGTTTTGCATCATATTCTATAAAATTTTGAAATGAATTTTCTTCTCAGCTCATCCTATCATGTGGATTTCCTTTATACTATGGGTGTTCTTACCTATGTTTCTACATCTTTTCCTATATTTTTTCTTGCATCTTCAACTCACTCATTTTCATCCAATTGTAGTATTCAATTGACTTTGGAATTTTCATTCCAATGTGTCATCTTGACCACCAATTCTACAATGAGATCTCACATTTCTCCTAAAGTTCTTTCTCAACTCATTATTCTATATACTTTCAAACTTCTATAGTAATGTCAAGTCTTGACCTCTAGTCCTACAATGAAATCCCACATCAAATTCCTATATTTCTTCCATATCACCTCTATCACTCTCCGGATCTTCCTACAAAACCATTAATAACCAAATTTGACTCCTACAACTTTTCCCAAAGAATTTTTTCACCTAAATACCATTGTTCATCTCAAGAGCATAGATTCACATGAAACTTCAATGGTGAATAATGGAAAAAACCTAGTTTTCCATAAATGTGGTGGTTGAGTTCTAGATGTTGATGACCTTTATGGAAGCTTTGGACTATCCATTTAGTAGATTTCATGGGATTTCACTTATCTTGCATGCCACATTTATGATCTATAGTTCTTAGTCAAATTCTTGCGAGAAATTGGGTGTCTAGATAAAATGCTATATATATACCAATTCAAGTTTCATCCAAAAGGCTGGCCATTTTTACATCTTTACATGGGCAGAAGTGTTGAGGATTGTCTAGTTTCATCTCCCACAAGGCCAATCACCTTTCAAGTAAATCATTTTGTAAATTACAAAGATGGCATTATATTGTTAACTAATGTCTACAACCAAATGTCCCTTTGGCCATTTTTGGATATTTAGGGGAACTTCTAAGTGATGAATTATGATAGGCTTTCTACCTTAGAATTTTCTCTTGCCAAATTTATTGTATGACTGTAACAAGGATTCTATAAATTTCACAACAATTTTTGTTATAGGAAGACAATTTATGCTAATGGGGTTCTTGAAAGCCATCATTATTTCAACCATGAGAAATGTAAACCTAAGGTTAAATCCTTGGAAAATATTTTTAAGTTACAACAAAATATTTTGAAGTGGTTCAAAGTGAAAAATGAAGGAAGAAAGGGAAGGATGAACAACTTGTACAGTCAAGTAAATCTTGACTCACTCAAGGCTAATGTGAAGGTTATTTTGTATTAAAAAGAGGGGGTTCTAGGAAAATTCACTGTCAACAATTCACCGTGGGAAAATTCACCACCACCAGCAATTCACTGCCAAAAATTCATGCAATTAATTTTTCGCGATGTAAATTGTCATGATGGTGAATTTTCCTGTGAATTGTCATTATGGTGAATTTTCCGTCAGTGAATTACTGACAGTGAATTTTCCGTATGCCAAAAGAGGGATATAACTAAGATCGATGGTTTACTATTTTCTAAGAGAGATGATCTGAAGACTAGGTTGACGTAAAATTGAAAAACAGGTTGGCTATGTGCGAGATATAGAATCTATTCATAGATGACCGTAATATAAGAAACAGTACCGCTGAGTCATTTTCACATTCTACAACTGTGCTGGAATATGTATCCACAGAAAAGACTACAACTACTCTGTAACTTTATAACCGCATAAGGAAGTGGAAGCACTTTTTGGACGCCATATATAACATATTTGGTCTGTTGGCTATGATCCTGTGTGTTTTGCAATGCCCAAATGTACATTAACCTTATTCAATTGCTTAGTATTCATAATTCTCAAGACCTTACACCTGTCTTCAACAGACTGCTAGGCATATGATTGCTGTGTATTATGTGTTATCATGGTGTTTGTTTAAATCAAAGTATGCTTATTGCTTCATTCGTGTATTGTCTTATCAAAACCGAATATAATTGTGCTAGTCAATCAGACCTATATATTGAAACTGTGAATCTTCTCATTTATAGTGGTGGAACTTTAAAGAGATTCATGCATGTAAAGTAAATGGGACTACATTGGTATTGTTAATGATTAGGCATTTTATTTTTCAGGCTTCTTTTCTTGTATCTGTTTTGCAGTTGTGATGTCAATGGCAGTATGCCAGAATTGATCAGCATGCCTTACTCTCCACATTATTCAGGCACTTTTTCAACTTTGTTCTTCATTTAGTTGGTAACTTAACAATGCACATCTCTGACTAACTTTTAGGTTTCCTCTTAGATTGTAGACTAGGACTTAGTGCCTAGATGCCTGACAATCATGTCCTACTAATCTTTGGCAATAGATCGTCTCTTACATTAAAATCCTTGCAAAACTGGTCAATGGGTCATCCAGTGAATCTTAGAACTAGAAAAGGTTACTTAGGTTTACACAGAGCTACCTTACCACACAACTTTGGTATACAATGCACCCTTCACTATTACAAAATGAATGAATGATTTTAATGATGTCCACATCAGTTTATGGGACTGAGAACATATATAAGTTTGATTTTTAATGATGTCCATTAGGCCATCAGCTTATAAGATATAAGTTCAATGGGCTTATGGATGCAGTGTACAAGGATCTTCTCTGCCAGATGAAGAATTTTATGGTTTGACTAATAATGACATTACATTCTCAACAATTATTATAATTACTAGTTTAAGGCAGAATAGTTTGACATGGTAGGATCTTACCTCTGTCCCATAATAAAGATTTTAATTATGAAAAGGCTACAGATTGCAGATAGTATCCTGAACATTGATAAGAACTCCATTCGAAGTATTGAATTTCCTTTTGTGTAGACTGCTGATGAACTGTTAAGATTTCTATTTATTTCTTGCAATAAAAAATATTCTAGACCATATTTGGAGGGTTTTCAATAAATAGTTTGTTGCCATATATGGCTTAAAATGTCACGCTCGAAACAGGATATCAATAGTAAAGACATGCAGTAGCATTATGAGGTCACAGAGGAGGATCATCACACCATTGTACCATCCGTTGGGAGTTCCTGCACGGGTGTTCCCTTGCCAGAACAAGAGCCTCCCACCCATTCCATGTAGTCTACAACCATCCTAGTTGTGGATTCATAACTGTGTTCTCAGTACTGCTTTGTCATTGTCTAAGTGTTTTCCTATGAGGAGACATAGACCAACCTCATTATTATGTAGTTTAAAGGGATAACTCTGAACTATCCAAGTAGTTCAAACTACCCTTTCCTATGCTTTATCTTGACTTTCTGTTTTAATGGCTAAGCCTCTACAAAGTCTAGACCATCCGGTTTCATCAAATAAGGATGTTCTCTTACTCATTCTATGTTCTTGTTGGTGAAGCCGTTGGGTGTCTTATTTCCATAAAGTGTTTTGACAGTCTTGGCAGGGTATTTCCCTTCCCTGTTCCTTTCAGGGAGTTCTTAATGGAACAGTTCTTAATAGATGATAATGTCTTGCTTGAAATAATTTTAGAATAAATCTCAATGCTATAGACAAAGGCCTTTCCACCTGCCTCCTTGCCGAAGGAATCTCACTGGAGTGTAATAATAAAACTGAGTTGTTTAAATTTCTCAAATATTCCTTTGGCCTTTGAAAGTACACATATGACCTGCGATTTTCATTAAGAGCGTGGACAAGAAAATCTCTTTCCAAAGTTCTAATCTATTATCTCTCACAAGCTTGAGATTTGTATAGCTACCCATATTTATCATTTTTTTTATTAGGCCCTTCTAAATTAATAAATTTGTTTATGGTAGGTTGGTGAGGTTTTTGTGAGATTTTACTAGGCTTATGAGAAACCATCTCGTGGCTTCCACAAGTATGCTTGGGATAATTTGAATTTTCAGAAAAACAAAATTCTCACATATTAAATTAATATGGATGTCCTTTATGTTCTATTGGGACTCAATTCATAGTGCAAAAATTTTCTTGAGTTCTAGTCTTCTATGTATATGGTTTAATTTTATCTATCGTTTATAATCGATCTGAGAAGTGTTTTACTGATTCTCTCTTGGTCAAATTTTCTTAAGTGTTGTTCCTCATCATCTCCCATATTCCTATCATATGCTAGATGTTGAAGAAAATCCAAAAAAAAAAAAAGTCTAGGAAGGTTTTCTTCTTTATTTGTTTTATCTATGGAACTAGAGAGTTTTACTTTTTACTAGACTATTGGACTTCTTCTGGTTGTCCAACCTCCCATCCTCCTCTACATTCCTACATTAAATCCTATTATCTTTCTCCTTAATCCCTTTCCCATTTGTGAACTTGGAGAGGTCATTCAGACTTCTTTTGATCCTTGTCCATTTTCTCAATTCCTAACCTCCCTTCCTTCCCTACATCCTTGCAATTTTTTATTTCCTCTACTTTGCGAACATACAAAGTTCTAATGGACTTCTTCCATTTTCACATTCTCCCAACCTCTTAACCTCTTATCAAATTCTACTTTTTATCATTGTGCTTTGTTCCCCTTTCCAAACTTTTAGAGGTCATCCAAACTTCTTCCATTTTCCCTCCATCTCATCCACTTTCCTCCTCTAGTTTAACATGTTTTTCTTACATCCTCTCCAATCCATCTTAATAAAATATTTTCTACCTCTAAACATACAAACCTCTAGCTCCCTCACCATTTCCTTTATTCCTTCCAATCTCCTTTTTTGTAGGATTTTATTTCACTTCTAGGCCTCTAGACTTCCTCTAGTTCTACATCCACTCTTGGCTGCTAATTTAGCATCATATTCTAGAAAATTTTGAAATGTTTTTTCTTGTCATTTCATCCAATCATGTGGATTTCCTTTAGACTATGGGTGTTCTTACCTTTGATTCTACATACTTTCCTATATTTTTTCTTTCATCTTCAACTTACTCATTTTCATCCAATTGTACAATTCAATCGATTTTGAAACTTCCATTCCATTGTGTCATCTTGACCTCTAGTTCTATAGTGAGATATCACATTTCTCCTAAAGTCATTATTCTATAGACTTTCAAACTTCTATAGTAATGTCAAGTCTTGACCCCTAGTCCTGAAATGAAATCCCACATCAAATTCTTATATTTCTTCCATATCACCTCTATCACTCCCCAGATCTTTCTACAAAACCATTAATAACCAAATTTGACTACTGCAACTACTCCCAAAGGATTTTCCCACTTAAATACCATTGTTCATCTCAAGAGCATAGATTCACATGAAACTTCAATGGTGAATAATAAAAAAACCTAGTTTTTCATAAATGTGGTGATTGAGTTCTAGATGTCAATGATCTTTATGCAAGCTTTGGACTATCCATTTAGTAGATTTCACTTATCTTGCTTGCCACATTTATGATCTACAGTTCTCAGTCAAATTCTTGAGAGAAATTGGGTGTCTAAATAAAATGCTATATATATAACAATTCATGTTTTGTCCAAAAGGCTGGTCATTTTTACATCTTTACATGACCATAAGTGTTGAGGATTCTCTAGTTTCAACTCCCACAAGGCCAATCACCTTTAAGTAAATCATTTTGTAAATTACAAAGATGGCATTATATTGTTAACTAATTTCTATAACTAAATGTCACTTTGGGCATTTTTAGATATTTAGGGGAACTTCTAAGTGATGAATTATGATAAGCTTTCTACCTTAGAATTTTCTCTTGCCAAACTTATTGTATGATTGTAACAAGAATTCTATAAATGTCACAACTATTTATATTATAGCAAGACAATTTATGCCAATGGGATTCTTCAGTGCCATCACTATTTGAACCATAAGAAATGTAAACCTAAGGCTAAATCCTTGGAAAATAGTTTTAGCTTACAACAAAATATTTTGAAGTGGTTCAAAGTGAAAAATGAAAGAACAAAGGGAAGGATGAACAACTTGTAAAGTCAAGTAAATCTTGATTCACTCAAGGCTAATGTGAAGGTTATTTTGTATTAAAAAGAGGGATATAACTGCGATCGACGGTTTGCTATTTTCGAAGAGATGATCTCAAGACTAGGTTAACTTAAAATTGAAAAACAAGTTGGATATGTGCGAGATATAGAATCTATTCATAGAGGACCGTAATATAAGAAACAGTACAGCTGAGTCATTTTCACATTCTACAACTGCGCTGGAATATGTACCCACGGAAAAGACTGCAACTACTCTGTAACTTTATAACCGCATAAGGAGCTGGAAGCACTTTTTGGACGCCATATATAACATATTTGGTCTGTTAGCTATGATCCTGTGTGTTTCGCAATGCCCAAATGTACATTAAACTTATTCAACTGCTTAGTATTCACAATTCTCAAGACCTTACACCTGTCTTCAACAGACTGCTAGGCATATGATTGCTTTGTGTTATGTGTTATCATGGTGTTCATTTAAATCAAAGAATGCTTATTGCTTCATTCACGTTTTGTCTTATCAAAACCGAATACAATTGTGCAAGTAAGTCAGCCCTATATATTGAAACTTTGAATCTTCTCTTATTATAAAAGCGGAACTTTGAAGAGATTCATGCATGTAATGTAAATAGGATTGCATTGGAATTGTTAATGATTAGGCATTTTCTTTTTCAGGCTTCCTTTCTTATATCTGTTTTGCAGTTGTGAGGTCAATGGCAGGATACCAGAATTGATCAGCATGCCTTATTGTCCACATTATTCGGGCACTTTTTCAACTTTGTTCTTCATTTAGTTTGTAAGTTAACGATGCCTATCTCTGACTAACTGCTAGATTTCCTCTTCCATTGAAGACTAGGAATTAGTGCCTAGATGCCTGACAACCATGGCCCACTAAACTTTGGCAATACATCGCCACTTAAATTAAAATCCTTGCAAAACTGCTCAATGGGTCATCCAGTGACTCTTAGAACTTGAAGAGGTTACTTAGATTTACACAGAGCTACGTTACCACATATATGCATGAACTGACAACTTTGGTATACATATACACCATTCCATATTACAGAGGACATGTATAATTCCTGTGGGCTTAAGGATGCAATGTACAAGGATCTTCTCTGCCAGTTGAAGAACTTTATGATTTGAGTTATAAAGACCTTAGATTATCAACAATGATTATAATTACTAGTTTAAGGCAGAATAGTTTGACTTGACAGGATCTTATCTCTGTCCCATAATAAAGATTTTAATTATAAAACGGTTACAGATTGCATATTGTATCTTGAACATTGATAAGAACTCCATTCAAAGTACTGAATTTCCTTTTGTGTAGACTGCTGATGACCTCTTAAAATTTCTATTTATATGTTGTAACCATAAATACTTTAGAGCATATTTGGAGGGTTTGCAATAAATAGTTGGTTGCCATATATGGCTCAAAATATCACGCTCAAAACAGGACATCAATAGTAAAGACATGCAGTAGCATTATGAGGTCACGGAGTAGTATCATCACCCCGTGGTACCACCCATTGAGAGTTCCTTTGGCAGATCAAGAGCCTCCCACTCATTCCATGTAGTCTATACCCATCTTAGTTGTGGATTCATAACTGTATTTTGAGTACTACTTTGTCATTCTCTAAGGGTCTTCCTATGAGGAGACATAGACCAACCTCATTATTATGTAGTCCACAGGGATGAAACTGAATTATCCAAGTAGTTCAAACTCTCTTTTTATATGCTTCATCTTGACTTTCTATTTTAATGGCAAACCCTCTACAAAGTCTAGACTATCCGGTTTCATCAATTAAGGATGTTCTCTTACTCATTATATGTCCTGTTGGTGAAGCCTTTGGCTATCTTCTTGTCATAAAGTGTTTCATAGTCTTGCCCTGTTCCTTTGAAAAAGAACTTATTATGTCTCGTTGAAATAATTTTAGAATAAGACTCAATGCTATAGACAAAGCCCTTTCCACATGCTTCCTTTCCAAGGATCTCAATGGGGTGCATTAATAAAAGTGAGATGTTTAAATTTCTCAAACATTCCTTTGGCCTTTGAAAGCAAACCTACGACCACGTGGCAATATTCATAAAGAGGGTGGACAAAAAAGATCTCTATCTAAAGTTTAAATCTATTTTCTCTCGCAAGCAAGCATGGGATTTGTATGAAAGTCCTTGTAGCTACCCATATTATTATTTTTCTTATTAGGCTCCGTCTAGAGCTGTCTATGGTAGGTTAGTAAGTTTTTGTGAGATTTAATTAGGTTTTAGAAGAAATCATCTTGTTGCTTTCACAAATCTTCAAGATATCTATTATCTTCCATAAGCTAAAAGTGGTATGGGATGTAATAGGTCGATTATTTGTGTCATTTAGATTTTTGAATCTTAAAAAAAAAAACATTAAAGTAATGCAGATGCTTCTTGTATTCAATAGGAACTATATTTATTAGTACAAAAATATTTTAGTGGTTCTCCTTTAGTCAAATTCTATCTATCATTTATAACCGATCTAAGAAATATTTTAGTGGTTCTCCCTTAGTCAAATTTTATTAAGTGTTGTTCTTCATCTTCTCCCATGTTCCTACCATATGCTAGAAGTTGTAGAAAATCCAAAAAAAAATTAAGTCTAGGAAGGTTTTATTCATTTTCTATTGTTCTATTTAGTTGTAGAGTTTTACTAGGCTATTGGACTTCTAGTTGTCCAACCTCCCATCCTCCTCTACATCCCTAAATTATCCTATTGTCTTTGTCCTTCACCCTTTACCCTTTTCCCTTTTTAAACTTGGAGAGGTCATAAGGACTTCTTGTGATCCTTGTCCATTTTTCAAGTTCCCAACCTCCCTTCCATCCCTACATCCTTGCAATCTTTCATTTCCTCTAATTTTTAAACTTACAAAGTTCTAATAGACTTCTTCCATTCTCCTATTCTTATAAACTCTTGACCTTTGATCAAATTCTACCTTTATCCTTATGCTTTGTTTTCTTTTGTAAAATTTTAAGTTTCTTCCATTTCCCCTCCATCTCTTCCACTTCCCTCCTCTTGTTCTACATATTTTTCCTATATCCTCTTCAATCCCTCTTGATAAATTATTTTTCATCTCTAAAAATACAAACCTCTAGTTCTCCCATAATTTCATGCATTACTTCCAATCTCCTTTTTTTAGGATTTTTTCACTTATGGGTCTCTAGACATCCTCTAGTTCTACCTCCATTGCATCATATTTTATAAAACTTTGTAATGATTTCTCTTGTTATTTTTTCCTATTATGTGGAGTTCCTTTCGACTACGAGTGTTCTTGCCTATGATTCTACATCCTTTCCTACATGTTTTCTTACATTTCTTCAGCTCACTCATTTTCATTCATTTTTAGAATTCAATGGAGTTTCAAATTTCCATTCCAATGTGTCATCTTGACCTTCAATTTTATAGTGAGATCTCACATTTCTTCTATAGTGCTTCTTGCTCAATTCATTATTCTACAATTTTTATTATAGAATTTCGGACTTCCATGGTAATTTCCAATCTTGCCCTCTAGTCCCAAAATGAAATCCCACATCAAATTCTTATATTTCTTCCATGTCACCTCTATCACTCCCCAAATTTTCCTAGAATACCATTAATGACCAAATTTGTCTCCTGCAACTACTCCCAATCGATTTTCCCACCAAAACACCATTTTTCATCCTCATGGCATAGATTCACAAGAAGCTTCAATAGTAAATAATAAATAAACCTATTTTTCCATAAATGTGGAGTTTGAGTTATAGATGTCAATGATCTCTATGGAAGATCTAGACTATCAATTTAGCAGATTTTATGGGATTTCACTTATCTTGCATGCTACATTTATGATCTATACTTTTTAGTCAAATTCTCACAAGAAATGAAGTGACCAAATAATATGCTATATATCATAGTTCATTTTTCAACCAAAGGTTTGGTCATTTATGTATTATTACATGACCATAAGTTTGAAGGAGTGTCTATGGTTTCAACTCCCACAAGGAAAATCACCCTTTTTAGTAACTCATTTTGTAAATTACAAAGATGAAATTATATTATTAATTGATTTCTATAACCAAATGTCTCCTTGGTCATTTATAGATATTTAGGTCTAGAACTTCTAAGTGGTGAACTATGATATAATTTCTACCTTATAATTCTCTCCTATCAAATTTATTATATGATTATAATATGCATTTGATAAGTATCACAATATTTTATGTTATATCAAGTCATGTTTATAATGATCTTTTATTTATTGCATATGGATTTGAAAATCTTGGAGAGGGATTATTAATCATGTTAAATTTCTTAATATCATCTTTAGTGTATGTATATCCATAACTTATGTTTTTAATGTGTTATTTCTCTTGGTAAATTGGGACTCTATAACCCAATGAATAGGGCACCAATATTAAAATACTATGATCCACTGCACACTTAGAATAAAAGTATATTTCAATAATAGCTTAGGAGTAGGGTAGTAGTTTTCATTCACCTCATTATTCAATGATTCATTGAGGTAATTTTCTTTAATGATCCATAATAGTTCTTATTCTAAAGAATCATGTTTTGTGTACATAGATATTATAGTTCTGCAATAATGTCTTTGTATAGGAGAAAATTTGCACCTCTTACAAATTCCCCTTCTACTTCCCCCACCTTAGAAAATCAAATATGACCAAGTAATTCCACATCACCTTTCTGCAATCCATCCACTTAACACTTGCTTTAGTGTCGATGGGGGAATTTTTTTCAGAGATGCACACACGGTGGATGGATGCTTTGATAGGATTCCTACCTTTGGAATCTGTAGAGGTGTTACATTCTCCATTGGCAATGAAACATAACGCCCCTGTGCCTTCCTACCAACCTTTGAATGGCTCTTTCCCTCCTTTTTCATCTTCAAATGGCTATCTTTCTCATTCAATCCATATTCTTCATGCTTCTACATGTTGGCTTGATCTTCTTGATAGTTCTTGAGCTTCTTCACATCTCTTTAGAAATTCTTGAGCTTCTACACACCATTTGAACTACCTCTTGTACCACTAGCTTCACATTTCCAACATGACAACTTCTTATGTATCAACCAAAAAAGTTGCAACTTGGTGCCTAGTGAGGTTGCTTTCGACGTTATTGTAGTAGCATCGACTCTACCATTGATGTGGGCTTGTATTCCTCTCATTGGCCTTGAGTGCCTTTGGTTGAGGGTGGTAACACTTTTGTTTACTTCATTGTTATATTTGTGTCTCTTGTAGTATTTAGTTCCATTTCTATTGCATCATTATTTTATTTATCATATTTCTATCTATCTCTTTATTTGGCTATCCATGGAGGTGGAAACACCAAAGTGACTGTGGAAAACCCCTATACAACCCCAACATTTTTCCTCTCTTGTTGTGTGTAGGTACATGTTCGTGTGGAGCTTGTTGGCAAACTAAACTCCTCGTGAGTTAATCTTCATCACCTTCATCCTTGTTAGCTTCTACATCATCTTTCTAGTTATTTTAGTTATTTTGTTAGTTATTACTTTAGTTAGCACGTTAAAATTCATTTACTAAATTGTCAGTAGATTTTTCGTATTCTTATTGTACTTTTCACTTTCTGGTTGTACGAATTCCAATTCGCTAGTGAGACGGCAACACATCGTGTTGTTGTCCCTCACCCGCACTACTGTCCTCTAGCAAAGAGTTGTATGAGGTACAATTTGAGTTTGAGAATCATGCTCGTTTAGCCCCATCAAAACCCTCGAGTTAGTAGAGTGACAAAAGCACTTGAGAGTTCTCTTCATTCTTTATCCTTGAACTAAAACACTTGCACAGTTGAGGTAGATTAGGGCAGCCTTTTTCTCTCAACTCTCCATGGCCTAGAGACTTGGTGTGGTTGGTCGCCCTCTACATTTTGGTGAACCTGATGTGAAAAATTTCTATCCATTCCTTGGTGTTTGAGACTTCTTCCCTTGCACCTAGTGACTCTTTTAAACTAGAGCATTGTGAGGTTTTATGAGCATCACAACCCAGTCTATAACCTTTGGGTACATGGTCAAAAGAAGTGTGCAACGCTTACAAATGGAAGAGGTGAAGGTCACTTCTGGTTTTACTATTGGCTTTTCTATAGGTTTTTCAGACAAGATGGGCTTCATAGACAAGACCAATCTTGCATCCACTCCTCTAGCATCCCCTATGACCTTGTTCATGGATGAGGAAGATGTTGTATATATTCCTATGGAAAACCTTTTGGCATTAGACAGGAGGTTGTTACACCTTGTGAATCAATTAGAGAAAGCACTGAACATGAAAAGAGTTGCTAGGCTTGTTAGAAAAGTGATATATATGCTAGGAAAGGATCAGTTTGGTGTAGAGCTCTTGTGCAACCTCACCAATCTAACCAAAGCATACATCCCTCCATATAACACTAGATCAGGTACTACCTGAGGGGAGGTGCTCGATATCGACCATGTCTGTATGCATGGCCCAAATGGGCCCCTTGATTAAAGTCTCCTCTACTTCTAAGAAGCCCAACACTGTCAAGGCGAGTAGAATACTCCTTGGTTTCAACTTCACCCCTCCTACTACCCCTGGTGGTGTGGGTAGTGGAATGAGTGGTGGTGAATTTGGTAGTAGTGGTAGTGCTAGCAGTGGTGGCTTTGGAAGAGGTCATGGTGGTGGATTCGGTAGAGGTTGTGCTAGTGGTGGCTTCAGAGGTGGCCATAGTGGTGGTGGTTTTGGGGGAGGTTCCACTAGACCTTTTTCATTTTCATACCCTGTTATGAATCCTTTTCTTCATAATATGGGCCAAATGAAAAGCCAGCTAGTGAACTTGTCTCAAGCCTCCTCCTAGCCTACCTTTCAACCCTTCTCTCGACATAGTTTTTTGTTGATGACAATTTTGAGCACTCCTTTCACATAGGTAATGGAGATTCATAAGTTCAAAAGGTATTGTGGTAAAGGAGATCTGCAAACACATGTGTCAACTTTTAATGCCATGTGCACAAATTTCTTTCACCACAATGCTCTAATGGAAAAAAAAAATTCCCTCGATCTCTTAAGGACTTAGAACTCGAGTGGTATTGTTCTTTGCCTGATAATTCTATATTCTCATTTGATCATCTCATCAATCAGTTTCTCCAACAATTCTAGGCTAACATCAGTCCAAAGATGACCTTCTTAGATCTTTTCTGATGTAATAAAGGATAACACGAGAAGATAAATGACTTCATTGCATGATACCAAGCACTCTTTTCACAAATCTCATACCCGTTGCTTGACTCAGACATGTAGAAGGTATTCATAGGAAACCTGGAGAGAGCTTGGTAGGAGAGATTTTATTTCATGAAATACCCTTCCTTTGCAAATTTTTTTGTTGTGTTGTGGGAGTATCAAAAAGTGGTGGTCCAGTTCAGGGGACGCTCCTCGCACTCCCATTCCAAAGGAAAATCTATTGTGTCTATTTCAGGAAAAGGAAAAGCTATTACAAATTTAGTTGTCCCAACTTATGACCATGGCCTTAGGCATAGCAAAAGGTTTACAAAGTTAGTTGAATCTTATTCTTCTACTCTGCAAAAGTTATTGAAGGATAATATTATAACATTGGAAAATCCTCGACCTTTGAAGGAGCCTTATCCTGATTGGTATGATGGGAATTCCTTTTTCCAGTACCATCAAGTTCATGGGAATGATATTGAGTGTTGCATGTTCCTATGTCATGAGATATTGGATCACATTGAGGACAGTACCATTTGTCTTGATGGAAAGAAAAAGAACATGAATAAGTCAGTAGCAAAGGCAAACAAAAAGTTATAGATTTATATGGACCCATTTCGGTCTCACTTTGTAAGGAAAGCTAGATGCGGAAACAACTCTCCTAACATCAAAACTTAGGGAAGAATGCAAATATACTTTTAATTTTTCAATTATAGTTCAATTGAGATGCACTTTGAACTAAATATCATAAACAAAGAATTTAAAAAATAGAGATGAAAAATAGATATACGTGGGAAAACCCTTACGGGAGAAAAAACTACCACACCAAGAGAAGTCACTTTGTATTACAGTAATAAAGATTACATACAAGTACTAGACTTATCTTTCTGATGTCTGTTTACAGTAGCATTCACCATGAACAACTTTGTACAGGAACTTTCAAGTTACAGTCTACATAGAATAGAAAAAAACTCTGATCATACACCGAACTATTCATCCAACTGTTGATCGAACCAAGTAAACCACAGATTATTTGAAACTGCAAACTATATTCATGTCGTTCCTTGTCTGTCGAGCTTCCTCACAGAACCGCCACAACGAACAATCTTCCAACTATTCATATTTGGCTTCTCCTATTGGCCCACAAGATGCCACATAGGAAAGTCTCATTTGGTCAAAAGAGTTCACACTATATCGGCATGTCAGTGAGACACTAACCGTGTCTCCCCGATGCCATACATCTTAACATTTGAAATCACCAAGAGTTTACCTATTGTCAAGATGTTACAACGAGCTCAGAAGACTATCGCTAAGACTTCCTCATGTCGCCAGGACCTCATACCGACATTCACCACATGTATCACTATCGCCAAGACTCATCGCTTTCGGTGAGACCTCATACCGAAGCTCCATATGTCACATAGACATTAGTTTTCCATTCGGTGAGACTATTGCTCTTCGATGAGACCACATATCAATATTCAAAGTCACATCAAAGAGTCATTCTATCGGCAGGACATACTGCTCTCGCCAGGACTTCACATCGAGCCTCCTCAAGTTTCACCGACTTTAGTTTTCCTTTCGGCAAGACTATCGCTCTCGCCAGGAGATTATACCAAAGTCACATGTTAGACCAATCACCATACAATAGTTGGCAAGACATATCATTATCTCCAGGAGGTTTCATCGGTCTTCAAAAGTTACTCCAAAGTATTCAATAGTCGGCCAGACTATCGTCCTTCACTGAGAGTTCACTCTGAGATCTTTAAGTTACACCAAGACCACCATTCACTAAGAGCTATACCGAAGACCTCTAATCATTGGCAAGACTCTCCATCAGTCACTGAGACTTCATACCGAATTCATAGTGTCATCGTGAAGACCCTTGTGTTACTCCTTGTCAGCGAGACCTTCCATTTTTGTTGGGACTTCTCTTCAAGAGTTCAAGTCACCTTGAAGCCCACAGTCACCATAAGTCTCTCTAATGCCCGATATGACAATAGAATGGCTTGTCGGCTAGAGATATCGATGAGTGATGAGAGGTTACACTGAATGCTTCTTGTCACAATGAAGACTCCAATGTGTAAGTGTTCAGCAAGACTCCTGCAAGCTCACAACGACCTGTACAAAACATAATGTTTCAAAGCTACTCATCAGCTAGACATAGAATATGTCACACCGACTTGGCTCCAAGAGAGGTTACAGCCTGTGATAATTTAGGTATAAATTTCCAACAATCTCCCACTTGATGAAGATCACACAGGCACCTCCAGAGCACAACAAAACTACTAAAAATCTTGGGCACTAAGGCCCATTGAATTGACACACCACTTGAACTTGTATATGCTCACTGGCTTTGTCAATGCATCTGCAACATTCTCCAGAGTATCAACTTTTTCCAAACTGACCTTTCCATCCTCCACCATATCTCATACAAAGTGGTACTGTACATCTATATGTTTCATCCTAGCATGGAGAGTAGGATTCTTTTCCAGACAAATTGCACTATGACTATCACAGAAAATAGTTATTTGTCCTGCATCAAAACCAATGTTAGAACAAAAACGTTTCAACCAGACTCCTTCTTTACAAGCATGTGTAGCTGCCATTTATTCAGCCTCTATAGTAGACAAAGCGACTACAGCCTACTGCTTACTCATCCAACTCACTCCACCACCATTCAACACGAAAATGTATCCACTGGTGGACCTCCTGCTGTCAATGTCCCTTGCCCAATCAGAATCTACATATCCATGAATGTTGAGAGTCTTCTGTGACTCAACCAAGTTCCCATGGTAACACAAAGCATATTTTGAAGTTCCCTTCAAATATCTAAACACTCTCTTCACAACATCCCAATGTGTTCTTCCTAGATTAGCCATAAACTAACTAAGTACTCCTACTGCTTGGGTAAGGTCTGGCCTTGTACAAACCATTGTATACATAAGACCGCCTACTACACTAGCATAGGGTACACTAGTCATATCTGCCATCTCAGTAGGAGATTTTGGATAGTCTTCAACAAATAGCTTTGTTCCCTGCAAGACTGGAACAACTAATTGCTTGCAATCATTCATGCAAAATCTCTCTAGAACAGTCTTGATATACTTACTTTGACCGAGCCAAATTTTTCTACTATTCCTATCCCTGGTTATCTCCATCCCCAGAATATGTCTTGCTACACCAAGATCTTTCATTTCGAACTTAGTAGATAATTGAGACTTAAGATCAGAAATCATTAGCTTACTATTTCCTATGAACATACATATCATCAACATAGAGAGCAATAGTAATAACTTGATCACTTTCAACTTTGTAATAAACACAATGATCAGATTTTGATCTCACAAATCCCAAAGACAACACAAAAGTATTAAATTTCTGGTACCACGACTGCTTTAACCCATACAAAGACTTTTTTAATTTGCAAATAAGTTTCTCTTTACCTTTTTCAATAGAGTGCTTAGGATGGGACATGTAAATCGCTTCTTCAAGATCACCATGAAGAAATGTTGTCTTCACATCCATCTGTTCAACCTCTAAGTCATACGCTATTGCAAGTGACAAAAGAAATCTGATAGATGTTATCTTTGCTACAGCAGAAAAAGTTTCCCCATAATCAATTCCCTCGATCTAGGAATAACCCTTTGCAACCAATCTTGCCTTATAATTTTCCACACTGCCATCTAGACCAATCTTCCTTTTAAATACCCATTTGCAACCAATAGCTTTTCTGCCTTTAGGCAAGGGCACCAAACTCCAAGTTTCATTCTTTTCTAATGATGCCATTTCTTCATTCATGGCTTCCAACCAAGAGTTTGAATCAGACATTTTAAATGCCTCCTTTGTAGTCCTAGGCTCATCAGTGCTAGAAATTAAAGCATAGGCACAAGTGGAATCTATCAAAGAAAACCCATACCTATCAGGTTGCTTTCTTTCATGATTTGACCTCCTCGCTTGTTGAGGCTGAGGCTGAGGTTCTTCTTCTTCTTCAGAACTTTCAGAACTACTTGAGCTCTCCTCAGTTTTAGGTACATTTTGAATTTTCAATTCCTCTTTCTCTAGTGTAGGAGGAATTAAAACTACATCCTTATTGTTTTCTGACTTTGTCTCTGACTGCAGATCCAAGTTAGAAGGTTTCAACTCACAATAAATTACACTTGTACTATATACAACATTTTCTGTATCAGGATTCCAAAGCTTGTATCCTTTTCTACCAACACTATAGCTAATAAAAACACATTTGATAGCTTTGTTCTCCAATTTAGATCTCTTCTCATATGACACATAAGCATATGCCTCATAGCCAAAAACATGAATATGTCTAAGAGAGGGCTTCTTACCAGACCACGCTTCCAAAGATGTTTTCTCAACAAGAGCAGAATTTGGAGAACTATTAATCAAGTAACATGCAGTAGCAACAACCTTAGCCTAGAACTTCTCCTCCAAGCCAGCACTACTCAGCATACTTCGTTCTCTCTCCATCACTGTCCTATCTACAACTCCATTTTGTTGTGGAGTATAAGGTGTAGTATTATATCTTTTAATCCCATGGTCTTTATAGTATCTTTCAAACTCATCAGAACAAAGTTCACCACCATTATCAGTCATTAAGCATTTTTTTTTCTACCAGTCTAATTTTCAACAAGGTTTTTAAATTCCTTAAATTGACTAAACACTTTTGATTTACTTTTCAAAAAATAAAAAAATGCTCTTCTTGAATAATCATCAATGAACAATACATAGTATCTTGATTTAGACAAAGAAGGAACATCCACTAGACCAAACACATCTGAATGAATATAATCTAGCAAACCAGAATATTTATGAGGACTTGAGTAAAAAGAAACACAGTGATGCTTTCCATATATACAATGCTCAGAAAATTCAAATTCGAGATTACAAACTTCAAGCCCCTCAACCAGGTTTTTGTTCTTCAAGGTTTTTATACCTTTTTCTCCTATGTGGCCTAACGTATGATGCCAGAGCATAGTCTTCTCTGCTGGAAGTTTTACTTCCATAGAGTTTACATAATTAGGGATATTTCCCTCTTTACCTCCATGAGTAGCTTTTTGTGACTTTATAGAGACATTGTTACATTAAACAACTTATTCATCCAGCTTGTATAGGGTACCAATTCGAGCACCTCTAGCCAGCACCATTGAGCCTCTAGTCATCTTCTAGCCATTTTTAGAGAACGTGACTTGTACTCTAATATCATTCAGCTTATTGAAAGAAAGTAGATTTTGAGCCAGACCTAGTATGTGCATAACATCATTAATTCCCTTCACTCTTCCATCAGGGAATTGAATTTTGAATCTTCCATGACCAACAATTTCTAAAGTTGAATTACTTGCCAAGTAGACCTTTCCACCATCGTATTCTTCATACTTCATGAACCAGTCTCTATGAGATGTCATGTGGAAAGATGCTCTAGAATCAATCAGCCAGACATCATTTGATGCCTGTGTAGCCAAGGCTACAATGAAGGCATTTGCATCACTATGAGAAGAGTCATTGTAAGAAGAATACTTCTTCTTCTTCTTCTCCTCTTTAAAATCCTTTCGGACATGACCAGGTTGCCCACAGTTCCAACACTTCACCTTGGACTTCTTGCTAGGAGACTTTGATCTCCCTTCTGATTTCAATTTGGACTTCTTATCCTTCTTCTTTCCTTTCTCTTTCAACCTTCCTCTAACAGCAAGAGCTTCCTTTGCCATCTTAGAATATTTCCTTCTCATTTCTTCTGATAGCAAAGAACCAACAACATCTTCCATCTTGAAACTGGATGTTGTACTCCCAATAGCCATCACCAGATGATCCCATGAGTCTAGAAAAGAACACAATAATAGCAAGCAGTGATCTTCTTCTTCAATCTTCACACCAACAAATGTTAACTGTGCAATCAACATGTTGAATGTGTTCAAATGATCAGTAACAAACCCTTCTTCCTACATTCTCAAAGAGTATAGATTCTTCCTCAGGAATAGTTTATTCACCAAATACTTCCCTTGGTAAATAGATGCTAGTCTCTTCCACAACGAAGATGTAGTCTTCTCTTCATGCACATTGAGAAGAATGGAGTCTGCCAAATAGAGCCTTATCAACTCCTTAGACTTTTTGTCTGCAAGGTCCCAATCTTCTTGCTTCATGCCTATAGGTTTAGTTCTAGACATTGCAAGCCATAGATCATAATCCACTAATAGATCCTCCATTTCAAGTTTCCACAACTCAAAATTGCTGCCATTGAACTTCTCTATTTCAATCTTTCCTGGTGTGCTACCCATCTCAATCTGTAATTAGAAATTGACAAACTTCTATAGGACTCCCACTGAACAGAATTGACACAAAAAACCCAACATATCCACAAGGATGACACAACTGGCCAGGCTTTGATACCACTTGTAAGGAAAGCTAGATGCAGAAACAACTCTCGTAACGTCAAAACCTCAAGGAAGAATATAGATATACTTTTAATTTTTCAATTATAGTTCAATTGAGATGCACTATGAACTAAATATCAGAAACAAAGAATTAAACAAATACAGATGAACACCAGATATATGTGGGAAAACCCTTATGGGAGAAAAACCCACCACACCAAGAGAAGTCACTTTGTATTACAGTAATAAAGATTACACACAAGTACCAAACTTATCTTTCTGATGTCTATTTACAATAGCATTCACCATGAACAACTTTGTATAGGAACTTTCTAGTTACAGTCTACATAGAATAGAAAAACACTCTGATCATACAGCGAACTGTTCATCGAACTACTGATCGAACCAATCGAACCATAGAGCATCTGCAACTATAAACTATATTCATGCCGTTCTCCATCTATCAAGCTTCCTCACAGAACTGCCACAATGAACTATATTCCAACTGTACAGATTCAACTTCTCCTATTGGTCCATAAGATGCCACATAGGAAAGTCTCATTCAGTCAAAAGAGTTCACACTATATCAGCATGTCGGTGAGACACTAACCATGTCTCCCTGATGCCATAAAAATTAACATTCAAAATTGCCAAGATTTTACCTATCAACAAGATGTTACAACGAGCTCAGAAGACTATCGCTAAGACTTCCTCATGTCCCCAGGACCTCATACTGATGTTCACCACATGTATCGCTATCACCAAGACTCATCACTTTCGGTGAGACGTCATACCAAAGCTCCATATGTCACATAGACATTATTTTTCCATTCGGTGAGACTATCACTCTTCGATGAGACCACATACTGATATTCAAAGTCACATTGAAGAGTCATTCTATCGGCATGACATACCGCTCTCGCCAGGACTTCACATCAAGTCTCCTCAAGTTTCACCAACTTTACTTTTCCTTTCAGAAATACTATCGCTCTCACTAGGAGATTATACTGAAGTCACATGTTAGACCAATCACCAAACAATAGTTAGCAAGACATATTATTATCGCCAGGAGGTTTCATCGGTGTTCAATAGTTACTCTGAAGTATTCAATAGTTGACAAGACTATCATCCTTTGTTGAGAGTTCACTCTGAGGTCTTTAAGTTACACCGAGACCACCATTCACTAAGAGCTATACTGAAGACCTCTCATCATTGGTGAGACTCTCCATTGGTCGCTAAGACTTCATACCGAAGTCATAGTGTCATCACAAAGACCCTTGTGTTACTCCTTGTCGGCGAGACCTTCCATTTTTGCTGGGACTTCTCTTCGAGAGTTCAAGTCACCCCAAATCCAATAGTTGCCATAAGTCTCCCTGATGCCCGATATGACAATAGAATGGCCTATCAGCCAGAGATTTCCATGAACGATGAGGGGTTACACCGAATGCTTCTTGTCACAGTGAAGACTCCAATGTGTAAGCATTCGGCAAGACTCCTGCAAGGTCACAGGGACCTATACAAAACATAATGTTTCAAAGTTTCTCATCAGCTAGACATAGAATATGTCACATTGACTTGGCTCCAAGAGAGGTTACAACCTGTGATGATTTAGGTATAAATTTCCAACACCCGCAACCTACAACTAGCTCGCTAGATGTGATTTTCACCTTGCAAGACTTGCCTCTAAATAGCAAGCCCTTTCCCCTATTCATTCCTACTTGCCTCAAGGGAAACATTGTGATAGGAGTCCTAGTTGACCCCATGAGCCAAGTGAATGTTATTATGGATGAGACATTGTGGCTAAACTCATTATAGAAGGACGAATATGAGAAAAAAAAATCTATTATGTGTATGCATGACCATCTCACTCTTGCGACGTATGTATCTATAAATCTTCTTTTCCTAGTGGGACCTAGGGCTATGGATAGAAACTTCAATGTCATTTGGGAATCTGATCTATTCAGGGTGAAGTTGGGAATCTCGTGGCTAGCTTCCAAGAATGAAAACATTTACGTTATTCACAAATGTTTAATGTTCTATCATGAGGGTGTTGTGCATGTTGTGAATGATACTTGATATCAACCATTGGTATCCCATGGGGGTTTTTCTTTGGTTCATTTTTGGCCCACTTTGGTTGGTTGACTCCCACCTAGGATGGACCTACTTTACCAAAACTTTGTGATGTTCAAAATTGAAGGCAAAGGACAACCAGAAGTGACTCACTTGGTAGCGTAACAACAAGTTGCCTCTTCCTCTCGAAAGGAAAAGGAGAATCCTTCCCATGCTCAATGAACCACCTCTACCACCTCCTTGAAGAGGAACTTTTGGTTACTACTTTTTTTTCTCGCATAAGGAGTTTGATGGTGCCCGCTTGGTGAAAAGCCTAGATTCGAGTATTTGACCTTTCTATCTTACACACAAGACCTTGACCTGATGTATATGGTAAGGGGAAGGGTCACATGGGGATTCCTCTATGTCTCGACCTCTGTAGGCTCCTACTACTCCTACTGCTAAGGTAGTGAATGGGATAAGGCTTGCCGCTGAGGCGTTAGATCCAGCTCCTCCCACTTTTGTTCCATCATCCTCTCAACCTCTACCTCTTGTTCCCATCCAAGAGTCTCTCCCTTCGCTAGGAACAACTATGATGGAAACTCCAGTGGTCAAACATGATTATTTCATCCCATCTTATCCCCTAGCCTCTAGCTCTTGAAGTCACAAAAACCACCTTGCATATGAGTGCAAGCATTAGAGAAAGGCTCTAGCTGCTGAGCAAACTGCCCTATAGAAGATAGAAAAAGAGATGATAGTTCCTACTTCAACACCTTCTATTATGTCCTCCTCTCCCATCCCCTCTGCTTTTGTTCCTTCAGCTATAGTTCTGCTTTTGGCTCCCACAAGGAGTGTAAATGATCCTCACTTGAAGAGGGTATAGTTGTTTATTTCTCCTTCAGTTGAGTTGCCCCTTTTGATGTCCCTTTGAAAATCCTGCCATCTCAAAACCCATGGACATGTTGAATTCCTCGGTGGTGTCTGCCACAATTTTCTCCTCTTCCTCCACACCTTCTACTTAATTTGTGGGGATCTCACATCCCTTGATGAAGTGGAATATGGGGGATGACCCTGCTAGTAATGGGGGTCAGAAGAAAGGTTCCCCCTCCTTCAAAGGGTTGTTTTGTATTAGCTTGTGTCATCCTAGTAATGAAGGAAGCCCTAGTATCCATGGAGAATTTTCATTGCTCTTGAGTCATTCAGTGAGCCTAGTAGTGGATCTTGGGCACCACCTCCCTCACCCATTGAGTTAATACATAGCACTCTTATGAAGTGCATGTTTAATTATGTGGAAGAGGTCCTGACCCTATTAATGATCTTCACAAGGTCAGTAACATTTACCCTACAAGAACTGAGTGGAGAAGACCTCAAGGGGCCTTCTTCCTTGGCTCTTGTTACAAGAGGGTTAGAGGGTTCCCCCTTGATATTTTTCCCTTGTAGGCTCATCCACCTTACCCTTATTATGATCTATACTTGGAGAAAAATGACCTCTTCATTGATGAGGACTAGGGGGTGCCTCTTCTTTATCTATAGATTAGATTGTGTGTGTGTTTGTATACACTTGTTCTTGCATTATATGTTCCTAGATGACCCTTGTAACCCTTATAAATTCTTGGATATAGGAGTTTTTATGTGTCATAAAAATTTCTCTATTGTGTATTGATTTTCTAGAATTGGGGACTATGCAAAGCATTGGGAAAATTTAGGCTTTCCTTCCATGTTGACCCAATTTTTAATTATTATTTTCTCTTCTCTTAGCTTTCTTCATATGGTCTGATATAGTAGGGGGTTGATGATAGTTCATTTATATACTATTATATCTATTTATCTATATTTATGAGCAGATCTGACCTCAAAATATCAGACCACCACTATCCATTGTTCATGATGTTATTTTCTTTTCTTTCTTTGCGCTTATCTTTCTTGCTTGCTTTGTAATTTTGTGGTGCTCATGTTTTGTCCCTCATGTGTGAGACAACATTATCATAGTTACATCTCGTATTTTTTGTGTGCAACAACATCACCTTTACATTCATGCTTTTCTCTCCTTAGAATGTCACATGCCTCATGTTTGACACACACTATCCTAAGGGGGGTTATCATGTCACTTTGATTTTAAAAAAATGCGTTCGATGGCCACCAAATATTTTCTAGAAAATCCTTTGAAAATATTTTTCAAGAATCACATTGCTCAACAAGGACCCCTAGTGGAATATTTTTCCTTCATCATGGGTTCGTAAAGAAAGAATTTGAAAAAAATTATTTTGAGGAAAGAGTTCCTTCTCGTGCAGGTGATGTTCTGACCTTCCCCTTGTGAGGGGACCTTCTTCCTTTCGAATTCCTTGATGTAGTGAGCATCTTTCAAAAGGATTCCTTGATGTTGAATTTGCAAAAAAAATTCTTGCACTTTCAAATTGAGTGTCCCTTGAGTGGACCCCTTTTATTTTGAAAGGTTCCCAAGGGACTCCTTTGAAAACTCTTCAATTTTTGACTATTTGCATGAATTTCTGCTTGTTTTCCTGCATGGTTGTTTCGTATTTTCTAAAATGTTTTATCTACAAATTAACATATTGCTTTGTAAGTGTGCTTGTGAAGCCGCTTTCCAATTCGGCTCTACAGAGTCCCTCATATTGGGCTTCCTCTAGGAGAGAGTACCTAGAGAAACCTTATTTGCAAGTTTGAGGACCTATCAAGCACTTGCATCCTGCGAGATTTTTCCATCATTGGTCTACAGGCCTTCAATGTACTCTATTTGAAACTCCTTAGGAGAGAGTTCTTATGGAGTTATTTTCCTTCCCTATGCTTTTGAGCTCACCAAATTGTGATTTACTTCCTTGATGGTTTAGGTATATGTTTCTAAACTCTTCAATCCACTTTACCGAACACTCATTGACACTCGTGTTAGCTAAAGTGGGGGAAAAATGTATAGCAATGAATTTTTTCCCCTTTTGAAAATTCCCCTTTCCACCTTAGAAAATAAATCTGAATAAGTAATTCCACCTCACCTATTTGCAATCCATCCACTTGGCACTTGTTTTTAGTGTTAGTGGGGGGATTTATATTGGGGACGTGTGTGTGGTGCATGAAATTTTGTGTGGCACACTATTGTACAGAAAGGATTCTTGCCTCTGTAATCTACAGAGGTGTTACATTCTCCATTGGTGACGAAACATAACACCCCTGCACCTTTCTACAACATTTGAATGACTCTTTCCCTCCTTTTTCATCTTCAAATGGTTATCTTTCTCATTCAATCCATCTTTTTCACTCTTCTACATGCTTGCTTGATCTTCTTGACAATTCTTGAGCTTCTACACACCATTTGAGCTACTTTTTACACCACTAGCTTCATGTTTCTAGCATCACAACTTCTTACGTATCAACTACAGAAGCTATAGCTTGGTGCTTAGTGAGGCTACTTTCAACATTGTTGTGGCTATGTCAACTCTACCATTACTGTGGTCTTGCATTCCTCTCTCATTGGCCTTGAGTGCCTTCAAGGTCGAGGGTGGTAAGGCTTTTGTTTAATTTGTTTTTGGATTTGTGTCTCTTGTAGTATTTGGTTCCATTTCTATTCTATAATTATTTTCTTTATCATATTTATAACTATCTCTTTATCTAGTTGTCCATGGACCTAGAAACACCAATGTAAGGTTTTGACTATGACAAACCCCTATACATGCTAAACATTTTTCCTCTATTGATTGTGTGTAGGTACACATTCATGTGGAGCTTGCTAGTGAACTTGAATCCTTATTAGCTAATCTTCATCACCTTCATCCTTGTCATCTTCTATGCCATATTTCTAGTTATTTTAGTTATTCTATTAGTTATTACTTTAGATAGCACGTTAAAATTTGTTTTCTAATCTATCAATAATTTTTGGTATTCATATTGTACTTTTTCACTTTTTGGTTGTGTAGACACTACTATCCCAATGAGATGCTAGTGTGTCACACTATGGTCCTTGACAGTTGAGGTAGGTTAGGGCATCCTTCTACTCTTGACTCTCTGTGACCTAGAGCCTTGGTTTGGTTGGTCCCTCTCCTCTATAAGTATTTATCAACTTACTAGAGGTTGTATGTATAGTAGGTTAGTCTTTCACCTAGTCATAGGTTTTTCAAAAAATTATGAGTCTATTTTAAATATTTTTTTGATCTTTAGTTGTGATTAATATTGTTTAGGATGCCTCTAGAAACATACTCCTAGTTTTAACTAATCCTGATGTTTAGGAGAGATTATCCACTCTCAATAGTTGGCCTTAAATCACTTTTTTTTTAATATTTGTTGGTTTTAATAGATTGGGAACCTTGAGAATCTACAAATGAATGCCCAGAAGGTGTAGAAAAATAAACCCAACAGCTCTGAATATTTCTCTTTAGAAAAGATTAATATTCTCATAATTTTTTGAGGTACAACTCCCTCACATAATTTTTAATTAATTGAAAGAACAAGAAAAAAAACATCACGTATGCTTTTAACAATAAAGCAGAAAACAGTACCCAATATCAGAAAATTTCAAATATCAAGTGCACGATTTAGAAAATAAGAAGTATTAGCACATAGAATAATTAATCATCAAAAAAAGAACATCTAATAAATACCATATGAGAAATGAAGTTGATTATAAAACCTACATTGCTCATACTAAGATAAGATGGTTGGACTTTGTGCCTCAACTTACTGGCTTGTATTTCTGTTTAAGTCCTCATTCTCAGTTGATCGTTGGAGTTACTAACTTTGCAACCTTTTAACGGAGTTTGGAAGTTATATAATTTTCCAACTGGCCAAATTCCTTCGTTGTCACGACATCGGTGTTTTCTATAACCTTGGAACCTTATTGCACAATTCTAAAGTTTGTGTTTTTCTAGACTGGGTGATCTCCTTTCATGTCGCAGTGTTCAAGATTTTCCTAACCTAAGCCGACGAATGTGGAGACCACTTGGAATTCTGGGGGACTTGTTGAGAATATTGTAGATTCCCAGCTTGATTCTCTGGAAATGTAAAAGCAGTGAACACGTCATTGGCGGATAGTGATCATCGGGGAGACTCTTGGCTAATGGGTTTGCAATCGGTATGAACTCTTTCCAAGAGTGCAAGTCTCATCGACGGATTTGTTTATCAACTGTGGATGGATCTCCATGTGATGAAATTTGGTGTAACCTCTTGCCAATGGTGTTTCTCTTACCAATAGCTATGTGATCAGGTATTTTGGCATTGAGGAGACACGGCTTAGTGTCTCATCGACATGTGATTCCATTTGAACTTCTTTGACCAAATGTATGTCCTACATGGCATGTTCTGAGCCAATGAGAGAAGTGGAATGTGAACCATTGGAAGTTGTACAACTGTGACTATTTTGTTGTGGAAAACAAACAGGTCGTGAGTAGAATGAGATATACTCTATAATGAATGACAATGTTGAGGTTTTTGTAATGGATATTTTTATTCGATACTGAACACAAATTAATCTGAGTGGATTCATAGAATGTGTCTGAGAGAATTGTGAGATTAATTTTCTATACAAGATTGATCAGTGAATGTTGCTATTGTAAAATTGACATCAGAAAGTGAAGTCTATACTCTGTATGTAATTTTGTTTATTGTAATACAAAGAGGATTTTCTTGGTGTGGTGGGTTTTTTTCTCGTAAGGGTTTTCCCACGTAAATCTAGTGTTCAATTGTGTATGTTTTTATTTCTCCTTTCTATTAATTATTTTCAAGTATATCTTATTGAACTGTAATTGCAAAATTTAAAATCATATCTGCATTCTTCCTAAGGTTTTGGCGTTAGGAGAGTTTGTTTAGCACCTAAGATTTCCTTACAAGTAGTATTAGAGCATGGCCAGTTGTGTTATACTTATGGGTAGGTTGGGTTTTTTGAGTCAATTATGTTCAGTGGGAGTCTTGTAGAAGTTTGGAAATTCAAATTACAAATTAAGATGTCAAGTACATTAGGAAAGATTGAAATTGAGAAATTCAATGGCAGCAATATTGAGTTGTGGAAACTTAAAATAGAAGATCTGTTAGTTGACCATGATCTTTGGCTTGTTGTGTCTAGAATGAAACCTATAGGCATGAAGCAAGAGGACTAGGACCTCGTAGATCAAAAATCAAAGGAGCTAATAGGGCTCTGTTTAGCAGATTCTGTTCTTTTGAATTTTCATGAAGAAAAGGCTGCATCTTCTTTGTGGAAAAGACTGGGAGCTATATATCAGGGAAAGTCCTTAGTAAATAAGTCATTCTTGAGGAAGAATTTGTACTCTTCAAAAAATGTAGGAAGGAGCATTTGTTGTTGATCATTTGAATTCTTTCAACATGTTGATTGCTCAATTAGCATATGTGGGTGTGAAGATTGATGAAGAAGATCAGTGTATGCTATTGTTATGTTCTTTGTCAGATTCTTGGGATCACTTGGTGATGGCTATTATGAGTACGACATCCACTTTTAAGATGTAAGATGTTGTTGCTTCTTTGTTATCAGAAGAGATGAGAAGAAAATCTTCTAAGATGGAGAAGGATACTCTTATTGTTCGAGGGAGATCGAAAGAAAAAGGAAAGAAGAAGGACAAGACGTCCAAATCAAAATCAGAAGGGAGATCAAAGTCTCCTGGCAAGAAGTCCAAGGTGAAGTGTTGGAATTGTGGGCAACCTGGTCATGTTCAAAAGGATTGTAAAGAGGATAAAAAGAAGAAGTATTCTTTCGATAATGATTCTTCTTAGAGTGATGCAGATGCTTTCATTGTAGCCTTGGCTACACATGCATCAGATGATGTCTGGTTGATTGATTCTAGAGAATCTTTCCACATGACATCTCATAGAGATTGGTTCACTAAGTATGAAAAATATGATGGTGGAAGGGTGTATTTGGAAAGCAATTAATCTCTGGAAATAGTTGGCCGTGGAAGAGTTAGAATTCAATTCCCTGATGGAAGAGTGAAGGGAATTAATGATGTGATGCATATACTAGGTCTGGCTTGATATTTACTTTCTATCAGTAAGCTGAACGATGTTGGAGTGTAAGTCACGTTCTCTAGAAATGGTTGCAAGATGACTAGAGGTTCAATGGTACTAGCTAGGGGTGCTCGTATCGGTACCTTGTATAAGTTGGATGCACATGTTGTGCAATGCAATAGTGTCTCTGTAAAGTCATAGAAAGCTACTCATGGAGAAAAGAAGGAAAATGTTCTCGATAGTGTGAACTCTATGGAAGTTAAACTTCCAATAGAAAATACTATGCTTTGGCATCATAGGCTAGGCCACATTGGAGAAAAAGGTTTAAAAACCTTGAAAAATAAAATCTTGGTTGAAGAGCTTGATGATTGTAACCTCGAATTCAAGTTTTGTGAACATTGTATATATGGTAAAAAACACCATGTTTAATTTTACTCCAGTCCTCACAATTCTTCTAATTTACTTGATTACATACATTCTGATGTTTTGGTCCAGTAAATGTTTCTTATTTGTTTAAATCAAGATATTATGTATTATTCATTGATGATTATTCAAGAAGGGAATTTGTTTATTTTGGAAAAGTAAATCTGAAGTGTTCAGTCATTTTAAGGAATTTAAAAACCTTGTGGAAAATCAGACTGGAAGAAAAATAAAATGTTTAAGGATTGAAAATGGTAGTGATTTTTGTTCTTATGAGTTCGAAAGGTATTGTAAAGATCATGGAATTAAAAGTCATAAAACTACACCCTACACTCCACATCAAAATAGAGTTGTAGAAAGGTTCAACAGGACAGTGAGGGAAAGAGCACAAAGTATGTTGAGCAGTGCTGGCTTGGAGGAGAAGTTTTGGGTTGAGGCAGTTGCAACAACATTTTATTTAATAAACCATTCTCTAAATTCTGCTCTTGTTGAGAAAACACCTGTGGAAGCATGGTCTAGAAAGAAGCCCTCTTTGAGACACATTCGTGTCTTTGGCTGTGAGGAATATGCATATGTGTCGAATGAAAAAAGGTCTAAATTGGAAAAAAAGGCTATTAAATGTATTTTTATTGGTTATAGTGCTAGTATAAAATGATACAAGCTTTGGAATCCTAATACGGAGAAGTTTCTATACAACATAAGTCTTATTTTTCATGAGTTGAAGCCTTCTACTTTAGATCTACAGTTAGAGACAAAATCAGAAGATAAAAAGGATGTAGTTGAAATTCTTCCAACACCAAATAAAGAAGAATTAAAAATTCAAAATGTACCTGAAACTGAGGAGAGCTCAAGTAGTTATGAGAGTTCTGAAGAAGAACAACAACCTTATCCTTAGCCTGTGACGAGGTAAACACATGAAAGAAAGGAACCTGATAGGTATGTGTTTTCTTTGTTAGATTCTACTTGTGCCTATGCTTTAATTTCTATCACTAATGAGCCTAAGATTGTGAAAGAGGCATTTAGAATGTCTGATTCAAACTCTTGGTTGGAAGCCATGAATAAAGAAATGGCATCATTAGAAAGGAATGATACTTGGAGTTTGGTGCCCTTGCCTGAAGGAAAAAAATATGGTTGCAAATGGGTATTTAAAAATAAAATAGGTCTGGATGGAAATGTGGGGAAGTATAAGGCGAGGTTGGTTGCGAAGGGGTATTCCTAGGTAGACGGAATTGATTATGGAGAATTTTTTTCTCCTGTAGCTAAGCCGGCGTCTATCAGATTTCTTTTGTCACTTGCAACAATGTATGAATTAGAGATTGAATAGATGGATGTGAAGACACCATTTCTTCATGGTGACCTCAAAAAAGAAATTTATATGTCCCAACCTGAGCACTTTGTGGAAAAAGGTAAAGAAAATTTGGTTTGCAAGTTGAAAAAATCTCTCTATGGATTAAAACAATCACCTAGAATGTGGTACCAAAAGCTTGACACTTTTTTTTGTCATTGGGATTTGTAAGATCAAAATTTGATCATTGTGTGTACTTCAAAGTTGAAAATGATCATGTTCTTATTATTGCTGTCTATGTTGATGATATGTTGTTCATAGGAAATAGTAAGTTAATGATTTCTGATCTAAAATCTCAGCTATTTGCAAAGTTCAAAATGAAAGATCTTGGTGTAGCCAGGTATATTCTGGGAATGGAAATAACCAGGGATGGGAAGAGTAGAAAAATTTGTCTTAGTCAAAGTAAGTATATTAATACTATTCTAGAGAGATTTTGTATGACTAAGTGCAAGTAGCTAGTTGTTCCAGTTTGTAGGGAACGAAGCTATCTATTGAAGACTATCCAAAATCTCCTACTGAGATGGAGGACATGACCAGAGTGCCTTATGCTAGTGCAATTGGTAGTTTAATGTATGCA